>JAODKF010006964.1:0-10100 GCA_026779585.1 Mormyrus proboscirostris
AACTCCAGAGTGGAAGAGGGTCCAACCCCCTTCGAGGAGACTGGTTCCAGAGCCCAAGCCGTGCGTCGAGGTGAGCCTGACTATATTTAGCCGGAACTTCACAACCTCGCACACCAGCTCAGGCTCCTTCTCCTTCAGAGAGGTGACATTCCATGTCCTAATAGCTAGCTTCTGTAGCCGAGGATCGAACCGTCAGTGTCCTTGCCCTTGGCCACCGCCCAGCTTACTTCGCACTCGACCCCTATGGCCCCTCCTATGGGTGGTGAGTCCATTGGAAGGGGGACCCACGTGCCTTGTTCGGGCTATGCCCGGCCAGGCCCCATAGGTATAGGCCTGGCCACCAGGCGCTTGCCATCGAGCCCCACCCCCAGGCCTGGCTCCAGGGGGGGCCCCGGTGACCCGCGTCCAGGCAAGGCAAAACGTGTGTCCAATATTTTCTTCATCATAGGTAGTCATATAAGCTGCTCTTCGTCTGGTTCCTCACCCCAGACCTGTTTGCCTTGGGTGACCCTACCAGGGGCATAAAGCCCCGGGCAACATAGCTCCTGGGATCACAGGAACATGCAAACCCCTCCACCATGATTATCATTAAGGGATTTTTTTCGGGTGTTAATTTTCTTATCGATATTAGAGTTAGCAAGGCATGATAGCTACTGTATTGTTATGAGCCGTAAGTAAAGTATGTTTTGTAAGTTTTGGGTACGTGCCGTAAGTTGGGAGGATGCCCTACCAGTTTCTCAGACATCCTGTCATTCGTCAGCCACTCCTTCGACTAAGCCTTCTAGACCTGGCCCCGCCTCCCTTGCGGTTGGAGCAGTTTCCAATTCGTCAGCAGAAGAGGCCGCAGCTTCCTACTCTCGGCTGCCCACTGCTCGCTTCTCGCCTGCTAACTCGCTCTTAGTTCGCTTTGCTTTGTATGACTGCTCATGTATGACTGTTTAGTTCCTGGTTTTCGATTCTCGCCTCATCACTTATTGTACTGTCACCCTGGTTCTGACTGCCTGCTTGGTTTTGAACTTTTGCTTGTACCTCGACCTAGCCTTTTTGATCTCCCGTCTGGATACCTTTGCTTCGTTTATGTGTTTGTTTGTCTGTACCGGTGTGTAAGGAGTGACTGCCTTTTTTGTTTCTTTACTGTATGTTTTGGTAGGGAGTCAGAGTTTAGTGTTGTTATTTTGTTTCCATTTGCTACACTTAGGGGTAGATTAGTTTCGGGACATGTTTGTTAGCTGTTTTTGTTTGTTGTTTTGGCCTGGGTCACTCCCGAAGTCTGTTGCACCCACTGTCTGTGAATAAAATATAAAAAAGATCCCTTTGTGTCCTGTGTTCCCTTTCCCTATTCCCTTCTTGTCTCTTCTTCCCCTCTCCCTTTCCCTTACCTTTCTGGCGATCCCCAACCCTAGACTGGGGATCGTAACAGAAATTAGGCACTTGTCCTTTCATTTTGTCTTTTTTTTTTGTGTTTGTCTGGTGGATTTTTTTTGTGTGGGGGGGTGTTGTGGTTGTAGTAATAGTGATGGACTGGTTCGATCTTGTCCCTTTTACCCTTTACTCCACACTTGAAAAATTCGATGAGTGCTGTAAGGACGATCTGCTGCAAATTGCAGAGTTCTTTAATGTTTTCGTTCCCCTGAGGCTTCCAAGCGGGTTGTTAAGCAAACCCTGCTCGACTAATTGATTCGGCAAAGTATCCTGCCTCAGTTGGGTGGGTCTACGAGTGTTGCTGCCACCCCGGTTCGGTTGCCTGCTGCAGCGAAGGCCAGCAGAGACGATCTACGGGGACACCACATAGATCTTGGAGATCCATGCTCAACCTGTTGCTTACGATTAAGCTAAGGGAAGCTCCGTCTCCGGGCTGTGAAATTTGAGGCTGACAAAGAACTGGAGTTACGGCAGTTGAGCATGGGTGACCAAAAACCGGTGCCTCTTCCATGTGAGCAGGTACGACTCCACCAGTAGGCCGCCCTGCCCGAGACCAGGCTGATGCCCTAGACGCTCCTAGCCCCAGTCCCCGATCTCCCTTGAGTTGGCCTGTCTCCCCGGAAATTGGTCAAGCTTTGATGTCAGTCGACATATTGGCCTTGTTCCTGTATTTCGGGAAAATGAGGTGGACGCCTATTTTTCCATTTTTGAGTGCATTGCCTTGACGTTGAACTGGTCCAAACATCTTTAGTCACTATTACTGCAATGCAAGCTTGCTGGTAAGGCACAGGAGGTTTGTTTGGCTCTTGCGTTAGAGCAGAGCCTCGATTACGACGCGAGAATCCAGAAGGGAGTGGATCTGGTTGGAGGGAGTCTCCTCCGGCAGGTCAAGAGGTGGACTCACAACAGGGGTGATGTCGGGCTGTAGGGGTCTGTGTTTAACTGGCTTGATGATGGACACGTGAAACGTAGGACAGATGTGGTACACCTTCGGCAGTTGGAGACAGACGGCCACAGGGCTCACCCTGCGAAGGACATGTAAGGGAGCAATGAAGCGGCCGGTCAGCTTATGGCACCCCGGGATGCGTAGGGTCTTAGTGGACAGCCAGACCAGCTGTCCCGCCCAGTAGGTGGGTTCAGGTCATCGCCTTCGATCGGCTTGGGCCTTGCGCATCACCGCCTGGGTCTTCAGGGCCTGTTGTACCTGTTGCCAGGCTCGACGCTATTTCGGTACCAGTCCTCCACACGCGGTACAGGGCCATCCGGGGAGTCCGAAGGAAAGAGGGGAGGCTGGTACCCTAAGACACACTGGAATGGGGACAGGTTAGTGATTGGACTCACCCGGGTGTTAAGGGAGTATTCCGCCCATACAAGGTGAGACGCCCAACTGGAAGGAGCGTCTTTGCCACCTCTTAGTTTGTTCGCTCGGCTAGACCGTTGGACTGGGGTTGATAAGCTGACGAGAGACTGAGGGTGATGTTCAGCTTACGGCAGACCTCCTTGAAGACTTGGGAGTTGAACTGGGGCCCGCGGTCTGAGACGATATCCTCTGGTAAGCCGTAGTATCGGAAGAGGTTGGTAACCAGGATCTCAGCTAGCTCCGCTGCTGTGGGTAGCTTGGGAAGAGCCACCAATCAACACATCTTTGAGAACCTGTCAATTATGGTGAGAACCGTGGTCTTACCGGCAGAGCGGGGCAGATCTGTAATGAAGTCCATTGCCATGTGCAACCAGGGTCGAGACGGAACCGGCAAGGGCTGCAGGAGGTCTGCTGGAGCGTGCTGGGAGGTCTTGACCTGGGAACAATCTGGACAGGATTCTACAAAGTCCTGGATCTGTCTTTTCCATCTGGGCCACCAATAGAGGCAGGAGATTAAACGTTTGGTAGCTGCCACCCCAGGATGCCCGGTACCTTGTTGGGAGTGGACCCACTCGATATGCGTGCCGCGATGTTTTTTGGCAACGTAGTCTGGGTGGACATCCCGAAGGAGGGGTCCTCCCCTCATTCTCCGGTTGAATGTTCTCCTCCAGGTTCCAGGTGATGGTCGAGGCTAAGCAAGTGAGGCTGAGAATGGGACTGACACGGTCCTCGCTGGCTGGAGAGTCAAACTGCCGGGAGAGGGTGTCTGCTTTGGTGTTCTTGCTCCCCAGCAGGTAACTAACCTTGAAGACAAAGCAGGAAAACCATTGAGCCCACAAAGCTTAGCGGGCAGAGAGGCGTTTGGCGGACTGGAGGTGCTCTAGATTACGATAGTCTGTCAGGATCAAAAAAGGATGACGTGCCCCCTCCAACCAGTGTCTCCACTCTTCTAAGGCTAGGCAGATAGCTAGCAACTCTTGATCCCCTACCTGGTAGTTGCATTCAGCAGCTGTCAGCTTACGGGAATAGTAGGCGCAGGGTTGGCATTTCCCAGTCTGAAGATCACGTTGTATCAGGATTGCTCCCACTCCGGCCTCGGACGCGTCGACCTCGACCTCGAAGGGGAGGTCGGGTAGGGGTTGGGCGAGAATAGGAGCTCAGCAAAAGGCTGTCTTGAGCCCCGCGAATGCCGCCGCTGCTTCCGGAGACCAAGGCAGGCGGGATGGCTGGCCACTAGTCAGAGAAGTGAGGGGTGCAGCCACCTGACTGAAATTACGGATAAAACGACGGTAGAAGTTTGCAAACCCCAAGAACCTCTGCAGCTCCTTGAGGGTACAGGGTCTTAGCCAGTCCAGAATAGCCCCCATCTTCTTTTTGTCCATCGCCACCGCACCGTGATGAATCTCGTAGCCCAGGAACTGGACCTGGGGCAGATGGAAGGCACATTTCTCTTCTTTGGCAAACAGGTAATGTTCCCGAAGCCACTGTAGCACTTGATGTACATGTTGGACGTGCATCTGCTTGTCTGGAGAGTAAATGAGAATGTAGACAATTACATAACGGTGCAGCATACTCCTGAACACATAATTCATGAAAGCCTGGAAAATGGAGGGGTTGTTAGCTAGTCCGTAAGGCATTACGAGATACTCGTACTGCCCTCTACTGGTGACAAAAGATGTCTTCCATTCATCCCCCTGTTTAATTCTAATCAGGTTGTAGGCACTCCGCAGGTCTAGCTTGGAGAAGATGCGGGCCTCGCGCAGCTGCTCTAGAGAGGCGGGGATTAAAGGTAAGGATTCCTTTCTCTTTACTGAGATGGCATTGAGGGCACGATAGTCAATACAGGGCCATAATCCCCCGTATTTCTTCTTAACAAAGAAGAATCCAGCGGTTACTGATGAGGTGGAGGGGCAGATAATCCCCTGCTCCAATCCCTCCTGGATGTAATCCTCCAGGGACTGCTCCTCTTGGAGGGAGATGGGGTATAACTTCCCTTTGGGAAGGGTAGCGCCTTCCAGAAGCTCAATGGCACAGTCATAATCCCGGTGTGGGGGAAGCGCGAAGCCTTGTGCCTTGCTAAACACGTTGTGGTAGTCCTTGTACTCCTCCGGGATCAGGCTCAGGTTCTCTGGCTCTCCACTCTGGAGGCTTGGCAGGGCAGGGACATGCAGGAAGTCGGACATTTGTGGGACCAAGCAGTCAGCTCACCTGACACGGGGGAGAGGCGACGGACGAGACGAGACCGGGAGAACAGGACCTGGAAAACAAAACAAGATCATCAACGTGGCACGGGGAACAGGACGGACACGCAAAACAGAGACAATGGCAACAGCCAGGACAGGACCTGACACAAAACGGGGAAGGTAGAGAGACAAACCAGGAAGGGAGACACCGGGGGAACAGAGAACGGAGGAACAACAGGGCGAGGAGTGAACAGAGGAGGAACAGGAGGAGCAGAGAGACGAGGGGCAGAAACAGGCAGGACAAAGGGAGGAGGAGGAGCAGGGACACGAGGAACAGACAGTGCCGTCCAACGCCTAGGCGGAGCAGGGGGGCCCGGAGGTGGCTGACATGGCGCCGGAGGCGACGCCGAGGATCAGCACCGGGGGGGGGACTCGCAGGCGACGGGCAACCCCGAGCCACAGGTAACGCAGGCGGCCCCGGAGCCCCAGCCAAGGTGCGCGAGTGTGAGCCAGGGGGCAGGGCGGGTGGGACCCGGGCCTGACGCCTGTGTCCTCGTCCCTTACGGGACACCGACAGGCGGGATCTCACTGGGTGTGGGTCCTGGAAGGGCCTGGGAGCAGGAGTCCAGAGGGAGGTCCCCGAGGGGTCCCACTCGAGCTCCTCCTCTCCAGAGGAAGGAGCTGTAGTCCCATAGTCTGGGACCTCCTCGGGGACTATAGTCAGAGGCACGGGCTGGACGGGCTGGTCCGTAGAGCGGGGCTGGACGGGCTGGTCGGGTGTGCAGGCAGCAGGCGCTGTGGGAGGCACCTCGGGCATGCAGCCAGCAGGGAGCGCCTCCGGCACGTGGCCAGCAGGGGGCGTAGCAGCAGGCTTGGCGCCGACAGAGGGCGTGCGGCCAGCAGGGGGCTCCGGAACAGGCCAGTCCGGGATATTGGGCAGGTCTGGATCGCCCAGCTGCGCTGCCTGAGCCCTCTTCTTCCAAGCGGGCGTTGCCCCTTTAAGCGCCGCAGGGATTCAGGGAATGGCGTCCCGCACAGAGCGTATTCCCCCTTGGCCCAGGCGCGCCGGCCGATAGTTATAGGCCTCCATCCGAGGCAGCAGTTTATCGGCGGGGCTGACCGAGTAGGCAGCCGTGGCGTCCTCCCAGGCAGGGAGCAGGCTCCCAAGAAGAGCATCAGGGCAGTATCCTCTTCTATTCCCCTGTGCTCCTCTTTGTTGCCGGCGGCGGAAGGCGGAGCCGCCGCGAATACGTCGCCTAGGCTCCGGGCGACGCGTTCATCTCTCAGCTGGGTCAGACGCTTACCCAGGCGGCAAAGACATTTGCACACCCGTCCGAGCGGGTACTGCTGTCCGGGCGGGCGCTCCTTCTCCAGGAGGTCCGCGCCCCGGGTGGACAGTTCCAGGGCGAGGGGGTCCTCCAGCACCTCGGGCTGGGAGTGCCAGTACACAGCTTCTTGCAGCAGACCGAGCCTCTGGAGCTCGGTCTGCCGCGCTGTGCTTTCCGAGAGATCCGTCATTATGTCACAGTTCGCGGGCAGGCAAGGAGGCGAATGGAGCCGGACGGACAGGCTAAACGGGGTTTATTTGGAACGGGGCAGACATCCACGAACAAGCCTTGACAATACAATGACGGATCTGACATACTGGGGAAAGACGCGGACTAAATACACAAATTAACAGGACACAGGTGATCACGATCAGGGCATCACATGAGGAAATGAGGTGGGCGTGGCACACGGGAGGACCGTACGGAGCGGATCATGACATATATATTTAAGGGAATCCATCCTGAACCAGTGAATGAGCTTGTGTTGCAAAAGCCAAAGACAGTGGGCAAGAGGTCTACATTTTACAAGGTGTACAGGTGACAAAAACTTTACCTCTTTAAATGAAGCTTTGTGAAAGTGTGAAAGACTTAAGAGGTTTTCAGTTCAATCTCGATTTCAGTGACTGAATTGGTATCTTGTGTTTCTTCTCTCTTATTCCTAGGACCATTACCTGATCCTGGCATGATGCCATCTGGAGCCAAAATGAGGCAGTTGCAGCCCCAACCTCCCATCTCTGTGGTATTAGATGGGTTGCATGAGATGGAGCTAACATCATCTAAATTCGGACCTGTCCCACGTGGATCACCAATATTGCAGCACTGTCCACCCATAACATCCACTGAGCTCATCCTTCACCACTTGGCTCCAGAGTTTCCAGCCCTTCCTTTGATGCAGCATCATTTTCCTACATTGCAACTTGTCCCGAGCTTACATCAGTTTATGCATATCCAATCCCTGCAAGTCTCGCCGCAAATGTCCAGCGAGATTGAGAAAGGAACCAGGGAGCAGTCCAGATGTCCTGTGTGGGCACAGCTACGTCGATCTAGGCTGACTGCAAGTCGTTTTCGGGATGCATGCTGTTATAGGGAGGGAGGTGCAGAGCAGGAGCGTGCAGCAAAGGCACTAGTTGCACAGATGATCAAAGGTTCCACAAAACAAGCAGCCGCAATGAAGCGTGGTCTGCTGATGGAGTCTGAAGTCCTGGCAAACTATGCTGAAGTGATGCGTGTTAATGTGCTGCCTGTGGGATTCATTATTCACCACATCTGCACCACAGATGCACCACATCTCAGGGCAAGTCCAGATGGGAGGGTGCATGACCCTTCAGAGTTCCCCGTTTGGACTTGTTGAGGTGAAGAGCAGCACAAAAAATGATGTGTCATAGGTTGCTTACCTCAAAGTACAGAATGAAAATAGCAGTCTGAGTACTACACACAGGTTCTACTGGCAGGTCCAGGGTCAGCTGGCAGTTACAGGTCTGGAGTGGTGTGACTTTGTTACTGACACACAAACAGATTTAACTGTAGAAAGAATTTGGCGTGATGACACATTAATTTCCAACATGAAGGCTAAATTAGATCTGTACTATTATGAAATCTACATGGATGCGTATCTTGCACTACACTGAAAGCTTGTTTTCTTGTGATAATGAGTCAATTATGATAATTATTATAATGTTTATCAGGAGATCAGGAGTACCATGCCAGCATACATAGATAGTATTTTGTCTGTAGCAACTAATTTAACCTGAAAATGTCAGGAGTGTCCATTATTGATCAATGCATTATACTGTACTTCAGTCAAGGTGTAACACAGGCAAAAATTGCATTGTGCTTTTCTGTCAGATATAACAGATTCAGAGATCAGTCTTCATCAACAGCCTTTTGTGTTTTTGACACATATTATCACAAAAAACAAGGTTTATCTCGAGGTAACGAAATAATTAACTTGTGATCTCAATATTGCGGCATTAAAATGAAAATACTAGCTCCGCTGAGTTTCTACAGATTGCCTGTAGTTTTCTTTTTGTTTTTTTAGTTTTTTTCCTCTGTGAGGACTGGGATTGGTTGGGACGTTCACTGTAAGAATGTGCAGTATGTACTTTGCACACACTGTAGCTTTAAAAATCTTTCCTTACTGTTGTGCTTTGGGGAGCCTTTACTTCTGAATACACTAATAATATTTTTCAAATATCCTGTGTATTTGCTTCTTCTTGTTTGTGGTATAAAAACATATTTGTTTCGTCATATAGCCTAGCAGACTAACTTTATGTTAATACTGGAAAACTAAGTGTGGCTATAAGAAGGTGTGTTCTCGGTCATATGGATTCAACCTATACTAATCCAAAGTTCTCCACAAATTCATGAATTGCAGTTCTATCTCTAGGGTTTGATGACATTTAAAATGTACTTTTATGAAAATCTGCATCTATTACTTGATTAAAATCCCGTCACTACATTGCCCAATAATTTATTGACTTCGTCAATAAAACTTGTATCTTTCTTTTTTGGTGCACATACTGTACAGTATATTGTACAAAACCACTGTAACATAGTTCATAAGAGCTTCGTCACAAATAATCCTCCCAAGATTGTCTTTGAATTCTTTAAGCTTAACAAATGTAATTTTGGTTAACTAAATTAATTACACTGTTTTGTTTATTTGCAAATGATGAATGAAATGTCACGCACACAAGGGCGGGACCAGACAGGTGCAGCTTGTCAACTAACGATTAGCCACCTTCAAAAGCCGAACAACTCCAGAACTTCTTTGCGAAGTATTGAGTCGATGATTGAGAGTCATACTGAGCGTTATTCTTGTCTTCAGTCTGCCTGCTTTCCCCAGCCTTACCTGTTAACCATTTGTGCGATCCTTTCCTTCCCTCCTTAGACCAGCTCCCGTACTTAACCTACCTGTCCTGCTGAGCACGGTGTCTCCTGTTCTCCCCTCCTCGTGTTCCCCGGTCTTGTATCTTCGTGTTGGACAGATTCCTTTGGCTACGACCCCTGATTACGGACCTCGACCAAGAGTTCTGCGCGCCGCTTCCGAACCAATCCATCTGAGCTCGGCTAGAGGGATCGCACTCAAACCCGCTGCTTCCGCTCTCAGCCCCCGGACTGGGTAGCCTGGCTCCACCCCTGCACGGGGCTTTACCCTTTCTGTGCTTGTGCTGAGTTTGACTCATTAAAGTCTTCCTGTCCCTGCATCCCTGGATCTCCGTCTCTCTTCTTGCCCAAGCGTGACATGAAAAGCCTGAACTACTGTCACATTTAAGTTTAAGAGATTTGTTGTCTTTGTAGTAGAGCAACATCTATCTGTTGCTGGTTAAGTTACTGCAAAATCTTTTCTCTTTTGTTTGATATTCCACATAATATATTTAACATACCTATGCATATTCAAGTAATAAATCAAATTACATGCACAATCGTGTAAAGCTGAAAATGTGTATGTGACTGAACATCCTTAGAAACATGCAGAATAAACCATGCTGTTACATCACATTAACATATTAACAGTATGAAACAGTACTTTACTATTCTATTGAAGATCTTCATCCAAACAGACATTCTTCTGTCCAACTAGTTCTGGTTGCATATTGCCGTTACATTTTATTACAAAAAAGCACCACAAAACCACAGTTCTACCTTCTGTACTCACAACAAAATGTAAGGGATTAAGCTAAAATTAAGACGTATGAGAGAATATAAAGGTTTGAGATTTAACTAAATAGAGATGTGTATAGTGAACATGTATAATCAACTTTGTAATATGTCGACATCAAGAAATATATAAGGGGAAGTTGCTTC
>JAODKF010006965.1:0-10091 GCA_026779585.1 Mormyrus proboscirostris
CGCTTGTGTATTTCGAAGTGGAAATCGGGCAGGTTATTGACGGGGATGGAGAAATGACGTGGATGTATATGCGTGTACGAAAACCAGCGTGCTAATGGCGGCCGTGTGCACCCGCGCCGCTACCAGCATAAACGGAGAATGCAGGTAAGTTAGTACTAAGTGTATGCGTGAGCAATGTATTATCAACCAGGGACAAGACACTTCATCCTCGAAAGATAGTCGGCCGTCCTGTTCTGGGCTCCCGGCCGGTGGACGACCTTGAACTTGGTATGGTTGCAGGGACAGATACCACCTGGTCACCCTAGCATTGTTGTTCTTCATCTGTTGTGTTTTTATTTTTACCGAGACGTTGCTGCATGACGGCATTGCGTACTCCGCTATCCAGCTGGATGCACTATCCAGCTACCACGCCGACAGGACCACCACATCGGGGAAGATGCACGGCGGTGGGCTGTGTGTTAAATCAATAACAGCTGGTGTAGAAACTCTGCAATCGTCTGCACTGTTCAGAACTCGTGGAGGTTTTAGCAGTCAGATGCAGACCGTTTTACATCCCGAGAGAGTTTATTGCGGCGATCATCATTACTGTTTACATCCTGCCCAACGCTAGCGCTAATGCTAAAGCTAGTGGTGCACTCGGTGAACTCTATCAGATTATCAGCGATATACAGACAGTCCACCCAGATGGCTTCTTCATCGTCGCCGGGGATTTCAACAAAGCTTCACTTAAGTCAATTCTACCAAAGTTTTATCAAAACATTGACTTCGCAACTAGAGGGGACAATATGCTTGACCTTGTATACACAAACATCCAGTGGGCATACAAGGCTGCACACATCCCCCACCTTGGACAATCAGACCACATTTCCATACTTCTCACCCCAGTCTACAGACCCATTCTCAAGCAAATCAGATCAGCCATCAGAGATGTGAAAACATTGCCCCAGGAGGCCATCTCTGCCCTTCAGGACTGTTTTGACTGCACAAACTGGGAGATGTTCAGAGAAGCAGCCACCTATGAACACTCAGTGGACTTGGAAGAATACACAGACTCAGTCACTAGCTACATCAGCAAGTGCATTGAGGATGTCACCGTCTCCAAGACCACTATCACCCGACCAAACCATAAACCCTGGTTCTCTGCTGAGCTGCGCAACCTGGAGGAAATCAGGGACTCTGCCTTCAAGTCGAAAGACAAAGAGGCCTATTCTACAGCTAGAGCTAACCTGTCACAAGGAGACAAAGCAGGCTTATGCAGAGAAAATCAAGACACTTCACATCCACAAAGGACACGCGGCGCATGTGGCATGGCATCCAGACCATCACAGGCTACAAGCCAGTACGTCAGGCCTTCAGTAGTGAGCCCTCCCTGCCAGATGAGCTGAATGACTTCTTTGCTCGTTTTGAGACAGAGATCAAGGACCCTTTAAAGAAGATGACTCTATCACTGCATGACCACGTACTCCAGCTTTCTGCAGGCGACATCAGAACAACTCTTCGCAGAGTGAACCTGCAGAAAGCCGCAGGACCTGATAACATACTTGGTCAGGTGCTACGGGAGTGTGCTGATCAGCTGGTAGACATCTTGACAGGCATCTTCAACTCATCTCTGAGTTCAACTCTGGTCCCTACCTGTCCCAAAACCACCAAAATCATCCCGGTGCCAAAGAAGCCTACAGTGTCTTGTCTCAACAACTACCAGCCTGTGGTGCTCACCCCCATCATCATGAAGTGCTTTGAGAGGCTGGTACTGAGGCATGTGAAAATACAACTCCCACAGAACCAGGACCCATTACAGTTTGTCTACTGCTTAAATCGCTCCACAGACGATGCCATTTCGTCAGCCCTTCACCTGATCCTCTCCCATCTGGACAAAAAGGACACATGTCAGAATGCTGTTCATTGACTTCAGCTCAGCATTCAACACTGTCATTCCTCAGAAGCTGGTAAGCAAGTTAGACCTGCTGGGAATAAACGCCCCTCTCTGCAACTGGATCTTGGACTTCCTGACGGACAGACCCCAATCTGTCTCCATAGGAAATAACATCTCCAGGGTCCTCAGACTGAGCACGGGTTCCCCACAAGGATGCATGCTCAGCCTGCTGCTGTTCACTCTGCTGACTCACGACTGTACCGCATGGTACTGTTCAAACAAAATCATCAAGTTTGCAGATGACACAACAGTGGTAGGTCTCATCACAAACAATGAGTCTGCGTACAGAAAGAAGGTGAAACAACTGGTGGACTGGTGTCAGAGCAATAACTTTTCTCTGAATGTCAAGAAGACCAAAGAGATGGTTGTTAACTTCAGGAAAAAGACGGCAGCACACACACCATTGCACATCGATGGGTCTGCGGTCAAGATGGTCAGCAGCGTGAAGTTCCTAGGTATATGACTGACGACCTTTCCTGGAGCCTCAACACCACCTCCATCACTAAGAAAACCCAGCAACGACTTCACTTCCTCCGTAAGTTGAAGAAGGCCAGGCTCCCTCCTCCCATCATTCTTCCGGGGGACCATTGAGAGTGTACTCTGCTGCTACATCACTATCTGGTACGGAAACTGCACCGTCGCTGAGCAGGAGGCCCTACAGCAGATAGTGAGGACAGCAGAGTGCATCATCGGGGTTCCTCTTCCACCCATCTCCCAGCTGTACGAGAAACACCTCATCCGTCAAGCCTGCTGCATCGTGAAGGACTCCTTCCATCCCTCAAATGCAGTGTTCTCCCTCATACAATCTGGTGCTTCTGATGGAAGCAGTCAGAGCTCTAAACTCACTGCCACCACCAAAGAACTGATCAAATCACACAAATGCTAAATCTCAGACAACTCTTTTAAACAAACTCTACAAATATACACAATATACAAAATATACCTCCTGCTAAAGTTGCTCATGCTTACTTTGGACATCTGACATTTTTGCACATGTTTTTGTCTTGTCTTGTTCTGTTTTGTCTGTGCAATATCCTGGAAACTACAATGCACAGTCACTTTTGAAATGTCTTATGTCCTCCTGCTGTCCCTGTTTAATATACAGAGATTTTTATAGGTATTTAATTTTTAGCTCTCAAGATACGTAAGTATGTAATCTCTGTTTATATTTTTATATTTTTCTATATTTTATATTCTCTGCACCATGGGGATGGCTAGCTGAAATGGTATTTCGATACATGATATACCATGTATAATGCTGTATTGACAATAAATCCCTCTTGAATCTCTTGAATCTTGAAACATGAAGTTAAGACCTGAAAAATGTGAACTATTTCACAAAGAAGTTAGGTACGTTGGCCGTCTTGTGTCAGCTCAGGAGGTGAGGATCGACCCAAAGGACCTGGAAGCAGTGTAGTCACTAGCTAACAGGACACTAAAGACGTGATGTGAGGAAACTCACCGGGTTCCTGCGCTACTACCGGTCCTACTTCCAGGACTTCTTGCGAATAGCAAAACTAAACAAACAAGAACAAGTAGCCCCAGCCCATGGCAAAAGTAAAGGCCCACAGTTGCTTTCTCAGACACCGGTAGACTGGGCTGCTGTATACCAAAGAGCTCTGGAACAGCTCATCGCCTTTCCTGTTAGTCCCTCTGTGTTAGCATATCCTGATTTCAATTTGCCTTTTGTGCCACATAGAGATGCTTCAGACTAAGGCCTTGGTGCCATCCTGTATCAACATCAAGAGGGCAAGTTGAGAGTCATTGGCTACAGATCAAGCGAGAACTATCATCTACACAGCAGAAAACTAAAGTTTCTTGCCTTGAAGTGGGCGGTTTGTGAAAAGTTTAGGGATTACTTGTTTTATGTACCCCGCTTCACCTCCACTACAATCCATTAACCTTTGTCATGAGCACAGGAAAATTCAATGTAGTAGGCCAACGATGGGTTGGGGAACTCTCAGATTTCAGATTTGGCATAAAGTACAGTATAGGCCAGGAAAGTCCAATGCTGATGCTGACACACTGTTACATCTCCCATTAGACATTGAAAATTATGCCAAGTTGTCTTCTGAGAGTTTTCCAGTGATGTGATGCAGGCTGTTTGGGATGGAAGTAAAGTGGCTAAATCGAAAGATGTGGCCTGGGTCGCCACCCTCACCACACGGACCAGGGAAACAGGCGAAGGAGATCAGCATGGGGGTAAAATAAAAGGGTTTAACGGGTAAACGCAGGGGCATAACAATCCATGACAACACATATTACACTGACAGAACTCGGGAAACTAACTCTGACATGGACTTAAATACACTGAATTAATAAGGACAACTCAAAACAGCTGATAAACACCGGGAATCCACAAAAAAAAAATCAACAGGACACAGGGAACAACACAGACACACAAAACAGGCACAAAGAGAACAGCTTGGACAACAAATGACAAACCACCGGGAACACAGACAGACACAAGGGCACCAAAAATGAAAACACAAAACCGAAGGAGGGGGGCAGCGATGGGACAGCACCAGGGGAAACATCCACAGGAGGCACAAAGGGACCGAGAGGCACAGAGGGACAAGGAGGAAACACAGGGCGCATAAAGGCAGAGGGCATGGAGGCGAAGGGCAGGGGGAATCGGGGAGCCGGAGGGAACCCCAGCAAGCGAGGGGCGGAAGCTGCACTGGCAGCAGGTGACCACGAAGTCGGAGCTGGAGGGATCCTCGGCAAGCGCGAGGAGGGTGCAGGAGGGAATGCTGCAGGTGGCAAGGAGGAAGGCGGAGGGACTGACTGAGGGGGCAAGGAGGAAGAGGTAGGGGACACAGGCGAAGGGGAGAAGGGAGCAGCAGCCGCGGCAGTCAAAGACACAGCAACCCCCGAGTCGGAGACGGGGGACCTGCAGATGACCGATGAGGTGCCGGAGGCGGGACTGCAGCCAGCCGACGAGGAGCTGCAGTCGGAACCGAAGGCGACCACCGAGCCAAAACCAGGGAGACAGAAGGTGACCGCCGAGCCGGAGCCAGAGGCCCCGTAGGCGACCGCCGAGCAGAAGCCAGGGGAACCAAAGGCAAGCCAGGGGGCAGGGCGGGTGGGACCCGTGTAGCCAGCAGTTTGGGTGGACCCTCTACAGGCGGAGCCACAGTGGGTTGTGCTGGAGCAGGAGGCTTGGGAACCACTGGAGGCACTGCGGGTGGCACAGGGGGCGAAGCTGCAGGCACAGGAACCACAGGGGTCACTGCCCGTTTTGGGAACTTGGGGACCGCGGGATGGAGTCCCAAATGGACCTGGCCCCTTTAAGGGCCAGGCGTGTGCTGGAAAAAGGGCATGCTGCGGATGAGGGTAGGGAGGTGGCGGGCGAACAGTCGGGGCCAGCAGCAGCAGAAAGGGATTCTTCCCGATGAGCAGCAGGGCAGACAGCGGACAGCGAGACAACCACCAGGAAGACCTCCTGTGCGTCTTCCTTTCTCTGGCTCTTCCACTTCTTTTTCTGGCTTGCTGCAGCAGGTTGCAAAGTTTGGGGCACCTCAGAAAGCTTGGACAGGAGACCAAAAGGCAAGCCGCAGTCGATGAATACTTGATTCATGTTGGTCTCCGCTACCCCACGTCTCAGCT
Organism: Mormyrus proboscirostris; assembly: GCA_026779585.1. NCBI lineage: Eukaryota > Metazoa > Chordata > Actinopteri > Osteoglossiformes > Mormyridae > Mormyrus > Mormyrus proboscirostris. The sequence continues at coordinate 5,543 of JAODKF010006965.1, forward strand.
GTCTCAGGTCTTCACGCACCTCGTCTGCGAAACTAACTCTGGGAAACTAACTCTGACATGGACTTAAATACACCGATCTAATAAGGACAACTCGAAACAGCTGGTCAACAATGGGAATCCACATGAGGTTAATGAGGGGGGTATGGCACAGGAGGATCGGCACAATCGGGGTGTGACACCTACCCCCTCATCTAACCACGATGAGCTCATGAAAGCGCAGCAAACAGATGGTGCAATCAGTGAAGTGATAAAGTTGAAAGAAGCAGACACACTCTTGACTGACAAAACGTGTAAAACAGCAAGTGGGATCACCAAGAGACTCTTGCATGAATGGGGAAAAACTAGCCTTGGAAAACGGTCTCCTGTACAGACGTACTCATGAAAGGAATCAGTTGGTGCTCCTCGACAAGGATTTAGAGCTGAAGACTGCACAATGAAATGGGTGGCACAGAAAGGCTCCTTAATCTAGCTAGAGAAAGGTTCTATTAGCCTTTTATAGCTAAAGACATTGAGGACTACATTACTAAGAGATGTCCGTGCATTACGTCAAAGAAGCCAGTCACTCAGGTTCGTGCCCCAATGTCAAGATCCCCATTAGAGTTAGTATGTATAGACTATTTACATCTGGAAGCCAGCCGTGGTGGCTTTGAGTATATAGTTATCATGGTGAACCACTTCACAAGATTCGCTCAGGCCTACCTCACAAAGAATAAGAGTGGCAAGACAGCAGCTGAGCACATTTTCAATGATTTCATACTATGCTTTGGATATCCATCAAAATTACATCATGACCAAGGCCGTGAATTTGAAAGTGAACTACTCCACACACTTAGACAGCTGTCAGGCATCTGTCACTCAAGAACATCACCATATCACCCACAAGGGAATCCGGCTGAGCGGTTTAATCTCACCATACTCCAGATGTTGAGAACCTTGACCGACAAAGAAAAAGAGTGATGAAAAGACAAGATCCCACAAGTTGTACATGCATACAATTGCAATCGACACGAGTCAACAGGCTTCTCGCCCTTCTTCCTTCTCTACTGTATGGCTATCATCCCCACCTTCCCATAGACTTTTGGTTGTTTGAAAACAGTGAACCAGACACCCTACAAGGGTATGCAAAAAATGGGCTAAGCAGATGTCCGAGGCCTATCAAATTGCCAATGAGAATAGCAAACAGGCCAGTGCCAAGGGCAAAGTGCTCTATGATAAGAAGGCAAGAGGTATAATGTTACAGCCTGGTGACCGGGTCTTAGTTAGGAATCTCAGTAAACATGGAGGACCAGGAAAATTGAGATCCTATTGGGGAAAGACCATCTACATAGTAAAAGAACAGCTTTCTGAAAATCCATTGTATGTAGTATACCCTGAAAATGGGGACAAACAAAAGACAAGAACACTGCACCGCAATCTGTTGTTGAAAGAGTTACACCAGCGTACTTGCCTCAGACAACTCTGATGCCGATAAGAGAAGCAGAGATAGCGGAATCCAGACAGGATGAAGACCATCTTGCTACTGTAGGAGCTGGGAAAGAAAGGAGGCATGAAGAGGTCGCAGAGTCCATCCAGGAGGAACAATGCATCATTCATCCTGTGCCACACAACCAGGCGGAAGTCAAAGGTCAGGTCGGGATCGACACCCAAGACAGATCTTTACATATGAGAACCTTGGTCAACCCACACTGACAACACATGCCACAGTTACCTCTGCAAACACAAACTTGCACTCACCTCTTTACACTTCACCGCACATCACTCCGCCCCTACACCTATTTGTTCCCTATACCACACCAACATACCAGCTCAACCCATACTCAACATTTATCCCATTATAACACACATGCACTCCACTACCATACACACTACCAGACCCTGGTGCTTTTTGAAGAATGAGTTATGAAATGTTGATTAGAAATGGTGGGACCCATTTCTTTTTGCCAGGGAGTATGTGACGTCCACAAAAGTGCTACATTTGTATTTATGGAAATGCTGTATGATTTTTATTATTGCCTCTTCTTTGTATTACACATGTATTTATGTGTACTCCAGAGAGCATGAGATATTCACGCATCCTAAAGGTTTCATCTTAGCCTACGTGTGTGGTTCTCACTCCAACCAGCGGGGGGGCACTGCCGCATAGCGATTCTCTGCGTCGTCGTTATGAACTTCTCGTAACTGCAGAGAACTCCGCATCGACACGCCGTTGTCCTGCCACCTCATTATTCTCCTGTTTTTCAGGTTAGTAATTTGTTAAATACCAAAAATAAACAGATAAAACCACATAGAGATGTCCACCCACTACGCTAGCCAAGTAGGTGATGTAAAATAGAATTTTGTTATTGCACAAGTTCCAGTGAACAACACGAGGAAGCTAAGTTTTATGAGTGATGCTAGTGAGCAACAATGATTTAGTTATGTTACCAGCAAAGCTAATTAACATGGCACACGTGTTTCCCCCTTTGTAAATATTAGCAAACATTTAGTAGAATCCTTCATTTTCCGGTTAGCTTAGCTTACTGTTACCCACCATGTTAGGCTAGGGTTAAGAGTTTTTGCACTTCAAGTTAATACTGAAACAGCTGATTTACCAATCAAACATTAGAAGTTATACTTGGGTGAAACAGTTGTAATGAGTTTTGAGTATTTTGTGCAGCTACAGTACGTGTTAAACTAGTACTGATAAATCTGCAGTGAATGAGTTTTGCTAATGGAATAAGCAGTTAATGTTGTATACTGGGAAAAGAGCTAAATGTATTCAGAACAAGAAAAGGGTGTATGTTTGTATTTTGTCTTTGAATATGTATTTGATACAAAGACACTTATTTTATTATGGATTTTGTTTATTATGTTAGATGTAAAAAGACATTGAACTTTAAGTATACATTAAAAATAGAAAATGATTCTGAAGGGAAAAATGCACCTGTTTGAGAAAATGTTTAAATAAACAATTGCAGAGAACTCCAAAGCATCGACACGCTGTCGTCCTGCCTCCTTATTATTCTCCTGGTTTTCAGGAACTCATATGTTAACTCGGTGCCGCCGGGCGGTACCCGTTACAGGGGCAAATATTAAAGTCACAAATGCAACACAAACAAGACACTGCGAATAGCAGAAACAACTTTGAAGTGAATTGGCTGTCACGAACACCAATGCCACGCAGCAGAACTCTGAGTTATCGGCACCAAACATCAGGTAAATAACACGATATTTTAAAATTTATAATCTTTCTTTGATTTTAAATGTTACAAAATATTACTTAACTTAAAGTTGTATACACCGACTTAAGACGATTTGTATTTTTTCCATACAGGCCTACTGTATCTTAAAAAAAACTATGTAAAGTTGAATTCGATGTTAGACGAATCGACTTATGACACGGTATTACTGTACATCTAAAATATCAATGAGAGGCATATTGTGACGCCCATACGTTAGTAATCTGTTTGCACTCAGCGTATCCTTATACAGCGTATCCTTATGTATTTTTTTAATTCAGTTAGCGGAGCACTCCACATGCAACTGTTTCAGTATATCATAGAAGCAATAAGCAAATTTGAAAAGGACAGCTTAGCAATAAAAACATCTTTTAAAAGAAGTGATAATGTGATTAAACAAGGTAAAAAGGTGCTGCTTTTTGCAATTTATAATCAGACACTATTTTTTTTGTAAATAATTTTCATTTAAATCTCTGCTTTTTTTAGTGTCCATTCTCTTCAGTTTTAGTTTACCAAAATAATGCTAGTCACAAGCCCAACTCACACGGACACACACCGGCACACTGATTGACAGAATCAATGCAGAATAAGCCTTGATTCTTGCCTAAACATTTTCCTAAACACTACTTCAATAGAAATTTGGAAAGTAGCAGGGCAGGCAACATTATGTCTGTAATAATGAGTGTCTTTAGCGGCTGCAAAGATTAAAGATGTCAAAAAGCTCTCCATACAGTACTAATGTTAATTTGAAGGGGCTGTCCACCTGAAAACTGAAAACAAGTCATGTTTTAGAAGGGTTTTGATGCTGTGTGTCCATATAGGTTGTTTTGCTGATAGTTGCCAAGTTTTGGAGATAGCAGCCATACAAATTGTTGGGCTTCTCTCGAATATAATGGGAATGACTGGCATTCTTTCTGTGGTGAGGACACTAAAATTCCTTAATGGTGAGTGTAGATGTTGGACTGGCCTACATAAATATTTCAGACAGGACATTGCTGTTAGGAAAACATACTATATCCTTGTTTTAGATACAAATTTAGATTAAAATCTTATTAGCATCTGTGCAGATGTCCACCCCCCTTGCATCCCAAATGCACAATAAGATTTATGAAAGTTACACAGTTACACCCAGTGCATCCGGTTTCACTGAGAAAATTCCATAAAAGTTAGCTTAGGTTCAGATTAGGTGAATTGTCTTTTATTGCATACACACACACACAGAACTGAAGAGCTATGTTTGTGTACTGTATGTATGTGTGACGTTCCGCGGGCAAGCGAGCAGGCAAGGAGGCGACGGGAGCCAGATGAACGGGGAAACGAGGTTTAATCTT
>JAODKF010006966.1:0-10080 GCA_026779585.1 Mormyrus proboscirostris
AGAAGGCCACTTTAGAATAGTCCAATGTTTTCCTCGTAGCCATTCTTGGGTGTTTTTAGCTGTGTGTTTTGGGTCATTGTCCTCACATGTCCACACACATACACAAACACTGTCGCAATGCCTAGAGAAGCCAGAGTGAAGCATATTGATATGATGTCTATGACACATGATTCCTGGTGGAGGTGACAAACATCAACACAAACATCAATTCCAAGATAAAAAAATAACTGTTTTATCAACAGCTTATGGTCTTACACTGCAGAGGGAAATATACTAGAAACAGCAGACAGGCAAACTGCTGATCCATAGTTGTATGATCCATAGTTTGCATGTTAATAGTCATTCTGAATTACATTTGAGTTATGGGGCATGGGACTGTGGATTTTTTTAAATGTTATTCTTGGTATGGTGCAATTTCATTCTTTCCTCTATTTAATTGTAACATTTTATATAATTTTTTGGGTATTCTGCTGTTAGATGTAACTTTATTTTCTTGATTCAGAATGCAAAGCCAAAGACACAGTGATAATGTGCACAGGAGATCTGATTGTGTATAGAGGAAGATCAGTGACTCTGCATTGTGGATATGAAACAGACACAAACCCATTTCTCTTCTAGTACAGCCAATATCCTAATGAGGCCATGAAGTGCATCCTCATGTCCTAATGATCCTTTGGCCATCCTAATGGTTGTTGCTAAGCCAATGATACTCATCTTTTGTAAGCAAATTAAATTGTTAGATGCAGCAAAATAAAAATAAAAAGCGAGTGAAAAGGAGGGCTGTTAGGGTGAAACAAGTTCTGTCACAGTAGAACAAGCGTGTTGTTTTGTGGCAATAGAGGAGTTTCCTGTTAGACCCGACCTTGGTAGCAGAGTATTCAGTTCAGTCTGTCTCTCTCCATCTGCCATGATGTTACTCTGTTCATTCCTTCTCTTTTCAGCACTTGTGGGTAAGTGACATACTACATTTAGTTCTTACCTTTTACCAGTGTAATTTTCATAAATAAACTTTTTCTTTTATTATTATTTTGGCTTTTAATGGCAAGTATTGTCCTGAATTATCTTCTCCACAGGTCACAGTACTGAGGATGCGATTACACGTTTTACTGACACAGTGCATGTTACAGAAGGTGAAAATGTTACACTCTCCTGTAACTACAGTGGATTTATAAACAACCTACAATGGTATCGTCAGTATCCCAGCTCAGCGCCAGCATATCTCTTGCTTGTCACAGCAGTTACGGGGATCATACTGAACACCAAGCCTCAAATGTCAGTTAAAATTGACAAGGTGAACAAGCGTGTAGATCTGGAGCTCTCCTCTACAGAAGTGACAGACTCTGCAGTGTACTACTGTGCTTTGAATCCCATAGTGACAGGAAACTCACTGACGCTGTACAAACACCTTACTGCACTGCACTACTTAATATGGTTAATTTAATGTATACTGTATAAACAGCTGAAAGCAGTTCACCCATGAAGGTCAATACATTTTATGGCTTATGTGGGGGGTTGGGGGAGTGTCTATCCCAGACAGCCAAGGGCATGAGGCAGGGCTACACCCTATTCAGGATGTTAGTGCATTATAAAGCAGACAGGAAACACTCAGACACTATGAGCAATTTACAGATTCCTATTTTCAATACACAACTACAAATACCAGAAACCTGAAAGAAACAGAGAGAGAACATCTGAAATTTACATCCAAGGAGCAGGAAGCAGTAGTCAAACCCACAGAATTGACGGAAATGTGCATCTAATGGACCATTGTTAGTTTTAAATTGTTTACTTGAACATAACAGAATATATTTGAATTCTGTAACACAATGCTAATCATTACTACAACTAATCTTTTATTATTATTTAACTCCTGTACAAAATGTAGCAAAATTTTACATTGAGTTTCACCAAATTCACCAAGACAAGGTGTATTGAGATGAACTTTCAGGTGCCCCCCCCCCCAGATGACCACATCACCCATGTAACATAGAATTAAATAAATATGTTCACTGTCTCCTGTTACTGTAGTGATTTGGGAAGTTGTGATTGTGCGGCTCCATTACTCACAGTTTGGCAGAATACCTCCAACCCCCCAGTAGACATACATGATTGAGGTGTGGATTGATTCTGATCGTGTGTGGAATAATCATCCCGAGATTCAAATATGTCATCCATGATTCACCCATAATATCATTGTGCCTCGGTTGAACTGCACAAACATGTTTTTCATCGATCACTTATATAACTTTCTCATAAATAACTTGTTTCTCACAGAGAGAGCTAGGACACCTGTCTTGTCTTTCTCAGGGGAAAGGGATGCTCATCTTGTGTCTCCCAGAGCAAAAGGGAAAGCGTTGCCCAAAATACTTTGAATTGGAGAACAAAGAACACATTACCTGTGGGAAGGGTGAGCCTGGCTAGCTCGCCCCCTGCCCACACGCGTACCAATTTAGTATAAAAGACGGGGGAGAACTCAGTAATGACCGGAGCTCAGCCGTGGGATAGAGCATGTGAAACCCCTGTGGGAAAAACGGGGTACTAGACGGAGGTGTAGTGGTACGCTAGCGCCAACAGAGGGCGCCCCAAACAATTTATTAGGGTAGAGCGACAGGTATGTAACTTACCTTTTCGCGCAATTTTCTTTTTTTTCCTTCACCGAGAGATGCACCCAGGGAGACATGCTCCTGGAAAGAGGGCCATGTTAATGGAGAAAGATTTAGAGCTCAGACTGGTTTTTATTTTGGAACCACCTGCTGGAAGTTGAAAGAAGTAGATGGCGAGCCAAGCCCAGCGTGACTGAGGACTATCCTGAGGAATCCATCCTAAAGAGTTGATCTGCTCGATTTCTTCACCTGTACAGGCTGCAGATAAGATTCATTCTCTCCCCCATTTCCTACGCATGAAGGAAGGGATAAAATTGTTTACAGCTAGTACACACCTGGACTGGGACAGGGGCCTGCGTTGGCTCACCTGCCTAAGTAAAGGACTGAACCAGGGAGAGGGATATTTTCTCTTAATTTCTTTTGTTTTCTTTTATTATTTCTAAGAGCTCGTCCTTTTAATATGCACAAAGTTACAAACTGTTGTTAAATACAAGGCAATAAAAGTGTCTATTGTTCAACCCGTCAGCTCCCCTTGTTGAGTAGAGTTGTAGCACACCTCTCTTCGAACCAAGGTAGATGTGGTGACGCCTCCATCCACACAGGCGTGGGATCAGAGGCACTACACACGCGTCGCCCGGCACTTTCTCGGGACTGATGTGTTGGTCTCCTGCCAGGACTGAAAAGGGCTCCCCGGTCCGTGTGTGAAGGTGGGTGATAATGGCACGTCCGAGTGTGAATAGCTTTGCAACTGCTTGTGCATTTCATTGATTATTGGGATTAATTATCACCGCTTGTGGTAATAATTTGCATTTTCTATGTATCATTACTTAATCTCTCTCTCTCTCGCTCTCTCTCTCTCACTCTCTCTTTATATATATATATATAGTATCTTTGCACCTATTATTATTAGCTATAATAGATAATACTACTTGATATCACTTGTAATACGAGGTTATTTTGCATTGCTTTTAATAAAGTGTTTCTGTTAGAACCTAAGCGTGCCTGTTTGTTCCTTCGAGAGCCCTATATCACCCTCTCCTTCTAAAACACAAGGTTAGGTGTATGGCAAAATGTTTAGTGTGAATGACGGTAATCCTATGATGCCTCAACAGCAGATAGTAATGGTGCACTAAACACTACAGTGAAATAGGAAAATATGCAACAAATACATTATAAAAGAGGAAGTAAATAAATTATTTGAGACAACAGAGGGTGCTGTTTCTGCTTCGCAAAAGTCCAAGAGCTGGAAAACAAATATTATATTTCCATTAGATGCAGTGAGATTACAATCACAATCAGATTTCTGCTTTCAGGCACTTAAGTAAATACATGACAAGGACAAACAAAAGACACCTGTGGGCAGTAACAATCATTAGGAAGAAACACAGGTGAGGACAATCAATAGATAAAAACAATAGGAGACACTGGGAACGAAGAATACAAAACAGAACACAATAAAACTAGAAACAAGCAGGAAGTAATAAAAGCTACAAAACAATGAACTATGCAAAAATATACCTATGTATTCCAGAAATTAAGCCAAAAGCAAAAATGAAAGAAAAACACCACGATAAATAGGTTAGGGTTAGATGACAGCTGCATGCTTAGCCTGTCAGAGGAACAGAGAAACACATATCTATTTATTTTTCATAAATTTGTATGACTGAGAATCAATGACTGTATTTGTACTTAAAGTCAACATATAAAGACAACACCGGATAAACCCGCCTCAACACACCTTCTGTTTTAGAAAGTACGACCTGACTCTGACTATAGGGTAAGGTGTCATTGAAGCCAACTTTTAAACATGGATTTGGTTTTTTCAGTCTTGGGGGGTGGGGGGGGATTGCTTACCAGTCTGTCTTGAGTTGATTTACAGATTAATCTGCCAAGGTATTTTATACATTGTTTGACCTCCACCCCAAAAATGATGAGCCTGTTAGAAATTATGAAGTGGTTAGAGTTCACATTTACTGTGGTTAATAAAAAGACATGAGGCTATAGAAAAAGAGCTCTAACCGCTCTAGGAAAACAGGCTCTTGCTCTTCATTCCTCAGATAGATTCAGGTGCCACCTGCAAATTGACTAATTAATAGTGGTTACATACTCTCCAATCTTAATACCCCCAGTATGAATACAGTTAACAGTGGAAAAAATTTAACAACTTGGCCGCAATTAAAAACAGGAATGGGGAGATGGGACACCCTTGTCTTATACCTCTGTGAAGTACAAATCTCTTCGAAGTTCTCTCAGCAAGAGCAGCACTGCTATTTATGCCCTTGTACACGGGTCTGATCATATTACATATTTGTTCTAGCGAGCAACATGTGGTATATGTCTAGGAAACAGATGCAACATATTTGGCCAATAGATGGGCTTTATTGCCAAGAGGAAGGTCATGTGACATGTTTAAACTCATAAGCAACTGTGTGAACAGCAGAGTTAATTTCTGTTACCTCAGTTATTCATGGATAAGTCATTTATCCTTGTCATCCTAACCATCACCACAGGTAACTGCTTTATTTTACAAGGAATTAATAGTTAGCATAAGTAAAAAATAAACGGCATATGTATGGTACAGTAAAAATCTTTGCCACACTATAATGTTTATTGTGATTTATTTCTTTAATCTATAGGCTTAACTGCCGGTGATGACATCAGTCCTGAAAGAGAAGAAGTTTCCAGTAATGAAGGACAATCAGTGACACTGAGCTGCAGCTACAGAACAAGCAGTAACTATATTTATCTTTACTGGTACAGACAGCACTCTAATCAGGCACCACAGTACCTACTGTTTAAAGGTGCCAGGACATACAGTAGCCATGAAGATACTACCAATGCCAGATTCAAATCTGATACATCCAGCACCTTCACCCAGCTCACCATTACCAGCCTCACCACAGCAGACACAGCCATCTACTACTGCGCTCTGAGGGATACACAGTGATCAAAAATTACTGAGATGCTTTACAAAAACTCATCTGACAAGAACTTCCTTTCAGTAAGCATTAGAATTACCTCTCTTCCCACAATCTGGGATCAATTCCAGAGAAGCCGATTTTCAGTTATAATGCTGGTTATTGTGGTTACTTACATCATTCTGATGGCTGAGATACTGAAGTAAACAGAGCAGGAATCTGCTATAAATGCAGCCTCTGCTACTATAGAAACAATCTTCATTTACTCTCAGTGCTGTGAGTGAGGCTGACAGCCAACAGCCCTGCAGGTGTGAAAGACACTAGGACAGAAAAACACTGTCCAATGTATGAATGCCTGAATGTGTTAGCATTAGAGCCTGTCCAACCCTGCCCTGTGTGTTTTCTCCCCATTTGGCCAGTAGGTGTTGCTGACCTTCCTGTTCTCCACCTTGTCTCTTGCCCTTCAGCCCCAGTGTGCTCTCCCTATTCCCCTGCATGGCTCAACCAGTTGAGCATGTGGCTTAGGGACTGCATTCCCCAGTCGTAAGTTTGAGGTTGGCTAACGATCAGCCTTATCTACTTCTTTGTATTCTACTTTCTGTTTCTCAGTGTTTTGTTTCCTTTTGAGTTTCCTGCTCTAAATTTTCCATCCTTGTGTTCTGTTCCAGTTTTACGTTCTACTTTGTTTTCTTGTTTATTTTCCTAGTGTAGTATTTCCCTCTGTTTCCTTAGTTTCAGGTCTCTAGTTCCTTAGTTCTGTATTCATTAGTGTTCGTTACTTCATATGTATCTCATTTTATATGTATATCAATGTTTTCGAACACACCCATGTAAAGCGCCCTGGGACAACTCGGTTGTGAAGGGCGCTATATAAAAATAAACTGAATTGAATCTGTGTCTTGTTGCCCTGCACCCTTGTTGATTGGTTGCTTTTGGTGATTCACACCTGGGGGGTATTCCATGAAAGTAGCTAAAGAAAGCCAGACTTTCCCGAAAAAGTCTGCAACACCACTAAACCCATTCCTCATGTCGTTCCACTAACGCAGTTCAGCTCTAACTAATCAAGGCTCATACTAGACAGACTTGCAGTCTCACTTAGTGCACACACCTGAGATATTTACGAAGCCCGAATGAATGGATGAACGATCGATCATTCGAATGAGTCAGAAAGCATGTAAGATGAGAACAGTGTTTTTTACCGCTGCAGAACAAAGGCTGCTGATGGAGCTGTATGAAAAATACAAAGATGTAATCGCTACAAAAGGCAATACTGGGGTAATAAATAAAGCCGGGGAGTTGTCTTGGCAATGAATTACAGACAGACTAAATGTGTAAGTCATGTAAATGTTACAAGGCCCTAGTACAGTGGTACAGTGGTTCATGCTGTCGCATTTTACTGTGAAAGTTCCTGGTTTGATCCCCATAGCCAACGGGGAACCTTCTGGGTTAAGTTCACATGTCACTCTTACTGTATAATGTCATTCAGTGTTATTTGATCTCCGTAAAATACTTTCAATCACATCCGTGTGAAATGTTCTGCACAAATAACCATATCTTGTCTTTGCTTTTTACTAATAAACCTTCGAAGTAGACTGTGACTAAACAAGATATAAAAATATCTTCCTGTTCATACTGTATTATTTTAACAATTTTTTTTTCCCAAGTCATTATATTTTGTGTTTGATCTTTGTAATATGGGTACGCTTTCATTTTAATTATTTTGGAATTAATTGGAATTCTGAGACGTGATATTTATAGGCTTTATTATATTTACTACATGACATGAGTAGCGAGAGCGCAGAATTTCGTCTGATGGAACGACCTTTTGGCAATCTGTTCCTATATGTCGGACGTTCTTTGAGACAACACTTAATTAAGCAAGACAGTTAACCTGGTCCGGAGCAGACTTGTTCACTCACCTAAATTGCATAGTTGCTCAGCAGGAATTTATTTAAGACACGTTGATGGAACAGAACTCCCACTTAAATGAGCCAGACTTCTCAAAATAAGTCAGACTTTCCCTTAATCCTGCTTCGTGAAACACCCCCCTTCCCTTTGTGTTTGTTATCAATGTATTTAAGTGCCGGCATTTGTTCATTTCCCTAGCCAGTCATTGCCTATGTTACTGTGTGTTGTCTCTGCTTGATTTTTCTACTGCCTGCTCCCTTTGTTGCCTGGTGTTCTGTGTGTGTGTATATATATATATATGGATTCTGTAAAATCAGTTGAATCTATGAAAACGATTACAGTACAGGTGTGTAGTATAACAGGGTATTATTGGAAGTGTGACAGAGCCATATAATGCATTCAGGCAATGGGGTGAATTTCACGACACGTTTAATCTTATTTGACAACAAATCAAGAAGTACAACTCAGCAGAACTCGGTGAACTGCAGAGTTCATTTCTGTTACTGCCAGTTAAACATGGATAAGCCATTTATCTTACTTATCACATCTGTCATCAGAGCTTATCTTTTTAAAGGGATTTAAACGAATCATCAATACATTCAATACAAGTCAGATAAGAGAATGAAATCTACAACGTCCAGGAACTCCACCCAGCTGATCATTCCCTGTCTTACCATACCAGACACAGACATCTACTACTGTGCTCTGAGGGATGCACAGTGACCAAAAGTTACTGCAACGCTGTAGCATGAGCTGAGCGATAGCTGATGCCTTGTCCACACGTTCACGGATATTTTTTAAAACGTACCTTTTTCGTCTTGGGCTTTTGTCCACACATAAATGGCATCTTAGGTCACTGAAAACGGAGCTTTTGCAAAACTCCATGTAGGGTGAAGATTTTAAGAAACTCCGTTTTCAGCGTCGACATGTAGACAGGGGAGTTTTTGGCTCGAAACGTCAGATTATGCGCCGTTGTCCACTTTGTTTAACGTCAGAGTGTGCGCTGTTTGCTGTATACATTAGGCGAGTTTGAGTAATGGTGGACTTAGCTGAAATAGTGCTTATGCTAACCTTGCTGACAGGACTTCTTACATGTGTACAGATAAATGTTGAGTTACTCTCGCATTATATTAATCAACACAGGCATCGGAATGTGCACCATGATTTTCAACTTAACAGGACTGGCAATTAGGCTTCTGATTAGCTAACATGGCAGTATGGTTAGAGTTATAATGCCGCCGGTTGGTTGGGCATGTTGTTGACAGTGCATTTTAGCGGTTTCATGTGGACGGAAATATTTTAGAAGACAATGCTCTTGTTGACAGGGATTTTTTTTTTTTTAAACGGAGGAGGAAAAACACAGTACCCATGTACGTGTGGACAAGGCATGAGACACATCAGGAATCTGCAGTAAATTCAGCCTATGGTAGCCTTAGAAAATGAACACTGTTGGATATATTTCCAACTCTGGAGAGCAAAAAGTATTATGTCAACCTCTGTCATGAGTTGAACTATGGATGCTGTAAAACAAAACTCCTGGAGCCAGTGTTATAGTTTGGGCATCCATCCTTATATTTAAAAAACTACCATTTAAGAACGCCCTTAACTATGGACTGACACTACACAGGGATATCAGCTGAATGGAAACAGGCAAGAGGCTGTTTCTGATGAATCTGTAAAGGTGTAATAAGTTATGTCCGAAGAGGCTACATTGCTAGTGGTTCTAGTACTTGTATATTAAGAAAAAACTCATCCTTGTGTGTGAAGTAAAACAGCAGCAGCAAGATCTACTCTCCACTTAAATATATCACAGAATCACAGACACAGAGTAGTTTTCTAGGTTTTCCATTCCTATTTCTGTTCCGATTACATAGAAGTAATCGGAACAGTGTATGACTTCACTCCTGACTGGCATCCTTCATTTTGACCAGCTTGATTGGGCTTCACCATCTGTATGGGACATCATGGACATCATGTTCTGGAAAAGTGAGGATGCAATCACACATTTTAACTGGTGGGGGCAACATTGTACAGAAAATACATGTTTCTAGTTTTAACACTGTAATATAAGTATCTCCTTATAACCTGATGTGCGTCAGAGAAATTCGGGCAAGAAACTGTGAACAAGTCAGTAATATTGTTTCCAGATATATTAAGATATCCATCTATATCTTTATTTTTTTACAGCTCAGTTATGGAATATGCACTTGGGATTTTGCTATTTTTTTCAACAATTTTTGGTAATTCATCATTTTCGTGATTTTTTTATACTGTTTTCAGATTCCTGGTGTGTTACTTCATTCTTCCATTCTCATTTCCACAGAGTGCAGAGCTGTAGACTCAGTGAATCAGACTGCTGGAGATGTCTTTGCATCTGAAGGAGGATCGGTGACACTCAACTGTACCTATGAAATTAGTAGCTCAACTGATGAATACCTCTTCTGGTACATCCAATATCCCAAAGTGTCTCCCATGTACCTTTTGAGACGGAGTAGATTTGGAGTTGATGATGCTCTAGGCTACAAGGAGAGATTTAATGCCAGTCTGAACAGAACTGCCAAAACTGTACCTTTGACAGTACAGAATGTGCAGCTGTCAGACTCTGCTGTGTATTACTGTGCTCTGAGGCCCACAGTGAGAACAACCTTCTC
>JAODKF010006967.1:0-10073 GCA_026779585.1 Mormyrus proboscirostris
AAATTGAAAAATAATTTTCCCACGCTTTTAAGGTTAATTCACATGATAAATTTATGTGCGTGTGTGTGTCTGTGTGTATTTTACTGCACTTTGGGGACAATTTTATCAAACCCTCCCTCCCCACACACACATACACACACAGTGCCCACTTACAGGGCACACACCCACACATACTGTGAGCTGTTACTGCACACACACAGACTAAGTGCCCTGTTATAGCACAAACAAACACACACACACATCGCCCGTTTAGAGCACACACACCCACACATAGTGTGCGCTGTTACAGCACACACACAGACAAAGCGCCCTGTTACAGCACACACAAGCACACACACACACACACACACACACAATTCACCCGGTTAGAGCTCATGCACACGGGAAGGTGTTACCTGCCTCCAACCTGTCAAAAGGTAGGTAATTAAAAAATCCAATCTCTCTGCAGTTTTTACATATTATATAATTGCAGTCATTGAATAGTTTGAGACCCGGTGATGTACTGGCGTCCCACCCAGGCTGAGCCCTGCCTTTTGCCCTGTACTTTCTGGGACAGACTGCAGGTGAATAGTGTGAGAACTGCCAATGTACTGGTTGCACAACTTTAGCTTGCAATATATTGGCCATTTTATATGGTAATAAAAAAATTTGTACCATGTAAAATAAATGTATTAAAATACTTGAATGTATGTTTTATTAGCTCATTGTACAGCAAGTAAATGTCTTTGTTTAAAAATTATTTGATTTGACCGTGGGGAAATAGTTTTTCTCACTTTTAGTGCTGCCGTCTGGTGGCCACAATTGAGTACTACATTTAAAAACATTTAAATGATCTTTACTGGTAATTGCAGTACTTACATTCGGCCAGGAGATGGCAGCAAGAAAATTGAAAAATAATTTTCCCACGCTTTTAAGGTTAATTCACAGGATAAATTTATGTGCGTGTGTGTGTCTGTGTGTGTGTTTTACTGCACTTTGGGGGCAATTTTATCAAATGTGATCGATGCAAACCCCCCCTCCCCACACACACACAGTGCCCTGTTAGAGTGCATGCACACACACACAAACACACATACACACACACACACACACACACAGTACCCTCTTACATCACACAGACACACACACACACACACAGTGCCCATTTACAGCACCTACATACACACTCAGTGCCCTGAAACAGTGTGCATAGACACACAGACACATATACAGCGCCCACACAGAGCACACACACTTACACACACAGTGGCCTGTTATAGCGCGAACACACACACACACACAGTGCCCCGTAACAGCGCACACAGACACAGACACACAGTGCCCATTTAGAGCACACACACCAATACTTACTGTGCGCTATTACAGCACACAGACAGACAAAGCGTCCTGTTACCGCACACAAACACAAAGACACACACATACACACACGCGCACACCCACAGTGCCCTGGTACAGCACACACAAGCAGACTGTTGGAGTTCCCCGTCTCCACCAGGGTCCATTGATGAGAATTGATTCACGACAGAGATGAGGAGTAGTTGCAAGTCACCGGTTTATTCTCTGACAGATTGCAATCAGGAGCCACCACTGACATTCAGCATGTACAGAAAGAGGCTCGACAATAATTGTTAAGTCTGTCCTTTTTTAGCGCCTTTGGGGCGTCTCCTCCCTCTTCTGGTATTTTCCATCTACGTGACAACATCACATTTTGACATTTGCTCCAGTTAGTCAGTTAGTACACGTCCCCCCACCCAGCATTTTTATACCTCTCCTTGTGTTAAACTAAAAATAAGCAAGAATCGCTTACGCCATCTGTCTCAATTTCCAACCGTCTGGGTCAGGTCACCCTGCCCTGCCAGCGCCCTAGACAGATCCTGTTTCGGTTAGTCGCATTATTAGATAACCCATTGTATCTTTAAATAATCACCCCCTCAAGACACACACATATGTACACAGTGCCTTTCACAGCCCATGGGCTCGATGGTGAAACGTAGCTGGACTTCATGACTCTTCATTGCCTGGTTTTCCTTGGATAGAAGAGATGAGGTATGAAAGAAGGTTGACTGGAAAAGCAGAAAGGCATGACGTTGAAAGAGACAATAGAGTAAGGTGACTTTAGCTACTCATTGGAGTAGTGTGGCATGTTGGGGGCCGTGTGGTAGAGCTTATGCATTCCGTGGCCACAGAAGCTTCTCACTGCGGAGAATCTGCTGGAGTGGGCGTGTTTCTGGATGATATAACCCAGCTCTCTATCCCAAACCCCAGGTTTCACTGATGGCATGTGTAGAACAGGAGGTGAAAGGTCAGAGTATGTGGGCATCAGCTGTGATTAAAGCTACCCTTAAACTACTGTCTAGACTAGAACTACCCAACCTGGCTCCTGGAGATCTGCCACCTAATCTAACACACCTGATACAGATAATCAGGCCCTTCAGGTGCATCTCAGCAATAGAGCCAGCTATGTTGACGCTAAGCTCTGCAGGAAGGTAGGTCTCCTGGAGCAGCCATGGTCTAGGCAATTGTTGCTCAACCCAGGTTAGAGAGCTGGATTAAGTAGATAGTGTTTACCAAGTCAACATTTGAACAGTAGTCCGAATGAGAACATTTTCACAAATTACATGTTTGAACCTTCATGAAGATCTTCACAAAGACTACTCTCCACCAACTCCTGTGGCCATCTTCTGGTGGTACCTGAGTCGATGGCATGCATGAGGGTTTCATAGGTTGTCTGCACTAGCTTTTCGGCTCCTTCATCCACCTGCCCCACAAATAACATCTCGTTGAGGTCTCCGTGGAAACCATTGCTGTATATGGCAATGTCTACTGCACATGAGAGAATGGGGTACACTAGTCCCCAGTATCCATGGGTGATACGTTCAAAGACAAAGCACGGACTGCTGAAACTGTGGATAATAGCAAACCATCGGTGGACCCCATATATAACTTGCATAATTGATAAATTACACACAGAAAGACACTACCAAAATTACAGTAACAAAAAAAATGCATTGTACATTATTATACATTACCGTAAAATTCTATACTCTCCCTAAATAAAGGGATTCTTAGGAGACAATAGAGCAATGAAAATATGTCAGGTATCAAGAGCAATAAAATCCTAAAAGAATGCACAAACAATGAAAAAACTGCAGATAACTGAAAATTATTAATATTTAACATTTTTGACACTTAAAGGCTACTTTAAGTGTCCAAGAAACCATTTATCATGGAATGATATGAAACTTGGCAGAAATTTCTCTGACGTTTATAGTACCCTCATGTAAAAGCACACCATGTCATGAAATAATCAGGGATTAACGAAGAATATCATTGTAAAATTGGTCCAAGTGTTACGTGCCGTAAGTGTTTCTAGGGGAAGTCTGCAGGTTCTCCGGATCTCCCTCCTTCGTCGCCATTCGCCGGCCGCATCTTGGCTCCGCCTCCCCGCCCCGAGTCCACTGACGACTCCTCCGATGCGGCGCTTATCATTTCCGGGTCCTGCGAAGAAAAGGCTGCAGCTCGCAAACTTAGACAGCTCTGTTCATTCCTTATGTCTTTGGTTTGCTTATTGGATTTTGATTATTGTTTTTGGTTTTTGGATTTTGATTTCTCGCTTCGCCCCTCGATACCTTCGCTTTGGTTGGATTTGTTTCTGGTTTATTTGATAATTGATCAATTGCAAGCAAAGCAAATTTCAATGAAAGTTTATTGGAAAATGACAAAAACAATACATGAATGAAACTGAAAAACTATATATATATATATATATATATATATATATGAACTACAGTATAATCCTGTTATAGTGGACTCATCTCATAACGGAATATCATCTATAACGGACGAGGTCCGCTGGTCCCGGCCGTGCGCCTTTAATAACTTGTAGTAAAAGCATCGGATATAGCGGACTCGCATATAACGGAATTTCCCTTATAATGTGCAAACCATTTGATAGAGCTCAGATACGTCGTCGGGATTATTAATAGTCACAAGTGTGTCTGCTGGGGTGTGGCATGAGTAAATGGTGTCCTGTAAGTTGTGTTCTGGCCATACAGCAACTCTGGATATAACGAACTTTGGATATAATGGACTGTTTTGCCAGGTCCCTTGAAGTCCGTTATAATGGGGTTTTACTATACAGGGTAATATACATAATTAGGAGCAGTTGTAATAAAAAGGCAAAATATCTGTTGATGCGTCTGAATAACAAAATAGACTATATTTGCACACTAAAAATAAACAAAATCAAAACTCTCAAATAACACTGCATCATAACAATCATAATGAACAAAATCCAATCTTCTGTGTTCTGTACTACAAAGTATGGTTGCATATACGTAGCCATAAACACCCTGTGTGTTGTAGTTATTTTTCAGCCTGGTCAGAATTTCCGGGCAAAAACGCATTCCTTATTTGTCTTGGGGAGGCTGTTCCAGGTTTACATACAATCAGATGATGTCATCTCAAATGAGTTAGCATACTGGATGCATTTGCAGCAACATATCCCAGTTCAGTATAACAGAGCTGACAGACAGTCTTGGTCTTATCATGACAGAGTTGGAATAATTTATTGGACAACCAAAATGTTCCCAAACTGCTTGTAACCAGCATTAGCCTTAACAAACTGAATTTAGGTTCCGCCCATGTAAAGAAATGTATACATTCATTTCATTATGCATTCACCAGGGCTACCGACTCTCAGGCATTTCTAACACTCACGCTGTCAGACTCTCACGTAAGACATTTTTTTTCTCATAAATTGAAAATCTCATGCTGGCCAGCTGACCAAAGTTGGCATCCCGGCTATCAAACGCCCGTGCCATTATAGCCCTAATATACTTTAAACTTGGCAGGGCCCTGGTTCTGTTCAGAGCTGGCAAATGCTTGATGGATGAGTCACTTACCCAATGGATAGTCAGTGCAATCTGGCCTAGTAATGTGTCCAGACACAAGTCGCTAAGGGGTCTCAGAGTAGGAAAATGAAGATTTAACAAAAAATAATAATAAAAAAATTACAGGAAATTGGCAATACATACAGGTAAGGCTATCTGGAATACACAGACTGTCATGCTGTAGTCAAACCCAAGCATTAATGCTTACTCCCCTTAATAACTCTACATGTTTTGGTGAGGAAGAGAATTTCCGTGTCCTATTATATCATTAAGACAAACAGGCATAACCCTGGTAAGGCTGGGTAAGTTCAGGATCAGAACTTTGAGATTGCAGACATTGGACTTTATTATTGAGGGTTGCATTTCAGGCAGACGGGTAAGGTTCTCCTGGCATCCACCAAACTTATACTAATCCATCAGACTGTCAGACAGAAAAGTGCAATTTGTCACTCCACAGAACACGTTTCCAGTGCTCCAGAGTGCAGTGGCGGCATGCTTTACACCACTCCATCCGACGCTTGGCATTGGGCTTGGTGATATGAGGCTTGCATTCAGCTCCTCAGCCATGGAAGCCCATTCCATGAAGATCCTGGTGCACAATTTTTGTGCCAGAGGAAGTTTTGAACTCTGCTGTTACTGAGTCAACAGAGCGTTGGTGACTTTTATGCACTATGCGCCTCAGCACTGGGTTATGTGATTTGCCAGTTCGTAGCTGAGTTTCTGTTGTTCCAAAACGCTTCCACTTTGCAATAATTCCACTTACAGTTGACTGTGGAATATCTAGCAGGGAAGAATTTTCAGGAGCTGACTTATTGCACATTTGCACAAGTTGAACAATTTAACATCCCATAACATGTACACTGTTGTTCTACCTCGCCAATATTGCACTATACTGCATTGCACTGTTCCATTTAACCACTTCACTACTGTACTGTTCTTGTCTTGTACTGTTATAATGTTAGATATCATTTCATTACATTCATCTTGTGTATTTATTCTGACATTGCTGTTACAATGTCTTACTGTTATAATACTAGATCTCATTTCACTTCATTCATTCTTGTGTATTTATTCTTGTGTATTTATTCACACATTCCGTCTCTATCTTATTATAGTTATGTTTATATTATGTTATGTTTATATTATGTTTTGTGTTGCACCTTTTGATCCAGGAGGACGATGTTTCGTCCCACTGTGTACTTGAATGTATATTGTTGGGATGACAATAAAGCTCTACTCAACTCTCTACTCTACTCTTATTGCAAAGGTGGCGTCCTATGACAGTACCACGAATTTACTGAGCTCTATAGAACGACCCATTCTGCTTGTAAACCTGACTGCCTGGTTAGATCTGAATGAAACACCTGAATTCAATGATTAAGAGGTGTGTTCCAATACTTTTTTTTTCCATATAGTGTAGAACAAAAGTACAATACCATACTCATTCTGATGTCTCTGCACTTCCATTACCTTTATAATAGGCCCCGTTTTCATTTACAATTGAAAGCTCTGGCTCCTATCTATTTAACAATGTGATTAATGTGGACAATTCAGACCATGAAGTAATTATGCAAAGCAATCAAGCATACATTGCATAGATTGTAATCAGTTGTTTGTAGTATATTTATGTTTTTTTTTTTTTTTTTTAAAAAATTAAAATCAGCCTACACACTGTACGTTTTGAGATACAATCTTTTTTCATGTAACAGATTTAATGTTAAAATTGAATCTCATGTTAAATTATTAAATTAATGTTATTATCGTTTCTCCTTTATTGGTTTGGACAGAAATGGATGAAATTATCGCACATATGTAAAACATTTGGATATTATCATTCATTAAACAACTGCATTTTTCACAGTTTGCATGCCTACATTTAATTATGACTAAAGGGGTCGATTATAAAATTTAACCGAAGGGCTCTGCGCCTTGAAGAAATACAGCGCGCCACGCTGAAGCCACTCCTAAGTACGGTGAACCGCCTATAAAGTAACTACTGCACGGCATTTTACTTAAAAGTTTTCAAGAGAATATTTGAACAAGTATACATGACAAACATTCCTTGTATTTGTTAATATGGCCATATCCTCTTGACAAATAGGTTTGAATCAGTAGTAGAAGTGTTACTTACTTCTACTTCTACCTTATGGAAACAAAATGTTTTATTTATTTATATTTAGGGCGCAGCTGTACCAAAAAACTACATATCCCATCAACCACAGAGAGCGTTATTTATGAGCATGCGTAGATCGTTCTCCAGACATTATGCCGTCACGTTGCAAAGTTCGGTCCAATCGGGTCTTACTTTTCCAACCGAGGCTTTTGAATTAGATTGAAATAAAATGGCGACCGCGGAACCGGTGAGTGTGTGTGGTGCTGTGGAACATTGGTCGCTATGGTCCGTTTACAGTTTATTTCTGTCCCGTTGGTCGTGTTTTTCGGGGTGTATGGATGGGGGCACCGCGTGTTTTTTCGAGTTTTGCGATAATTAGGCTCTTGGCAGCGAAAGACATCGGGAATGTTTTTGGAGGTGCGGCGATTTCCTTCGTTATGGGAAGGAGCCCCAGACATGAGTCAGACATCACTGTCATGGCTGGTGACGAGAGCAGTAGCACTTGTAGTAATGGTGGGAGTAACACTTGTAGTAACAGTAATGGTGTTGGCACTTCTCGACCACGCAGCACTAGCTGTCAGCGCTGCGTGCTTTTAGGTCCAGCTGTCATATATAATGATTGATGACTAAGTGTCAGTGCTTGATACTAAGTGAAGACACGTCGTCTTAACTTATTTGCTTTAATGCTCTGGGATTGTTTAGTGGCATTGGCGGCTTTAACCGCCGGCCACTTGACGTTGTAAGAGTTGCCGCACTTTCAGCACATGGGACGGTAATGGGGATCGCATTGACATTAATTTGAACACTGTAAACCAACTTTGACTTAAAGCTCACAATCGTTAATCTATTTCCAAAATGTACCAGCTCAACAATGTAAAGCTCATTTTATACTAGTACATCGCCCGTATACATGCTTTTTGGTGGTATTAGGAAATAAATTAGCCTCTCTGCATCTTCGTACCGAATAACATCAGAAAAGTAAAAGCGTTAGTTTTTTTCCAAGTGATGTGTGAGTAAGGAATAGTGATAAACTGCCTTGTTTGTTCTTCAGTATAATCAGGCCACAAACAATAGTTTTTAATTATGCACCGGACTGTTTAGTGAAAATGGACTGTGTGTTGTGTCTTACATAAATGGGAGACATGCTCTTTCACAGAGAGCAGAGGTGAGCGCACTTTCCAGGAAGCATCAGTTACAAGCTGTTGGAACCTTCTTAATTCATTTGATTAAGGAGAGTGCAAAAAACCTGTCCCTTATTATTAGTCAGCTCTGGTTAGCTACCTCCTGGCCGCAGTTTGAGGGCTGAGATTATCAACTAATATCTTCTGCTCTTTTACAATTTGTATTCTTCTGACTCATTAAACCCCTGTATGCTTTTAAAATATACATGCCAGGTCTTTTTAGGTCGTTCCGATGAAACGATAGTCACAGGAGAACCAAGGCTTTGAAGCTTACAGTGTGTTGCAGTGCACTGTCCATGAAATGATAGTCACAGGAGAACCAAGGCTTTGAAGCTTACAGTGTGTTGCAGTGCACTGTCCATGAAACGATAGTCACAGGAGAACCAAGGCTTTGAAGCTTACAGTGTGTTGCAGTGCACTGTGCAGTGCCTGGCTGATTTTAATGAACAAAGGAGTGGTCTGTGGATTTAATGCCTTATTGACGGTGCTCAATAAGCACACCCACTGGAGTTCGTAGTGTCGTTTTCCCTGTTGCATTGAAGACCCCAGTGAAGTCGCATTGCAGTATTAATAACTGTACCCTTTATAAGTTTCTGTGAGAAGCGTCATAATTATAACATCTTTTAAAATTATTCTTCCCAAGGAAACTGCTTCAAACATCCAAAGTTCTGGAGAAGAAAAGGTTGAAGAGACAAATCAAGAGGTTTTAAGTCCAGAACCCTACGTTAAACATCCATTACAGAATAGGTAATGTATAAAATCTTATCAGTCTTGTCTGACAAAACATAGATCATAGATTCATTCTTTTTTCTGAACTGGCTGCTGGCTCTGTGCTGACTTCTCTACATGTTAATGGAGGTTTTTTTTTTTAATTCAGACATGACTGGCTAATATAATGAAGGTGTTATTTTATATTGTTTTATATATATTTATTCCAGCAGTCCTGGCACTTGCATGCACTCCTATCCTTTTTTGACATTCAATAACCACACATGCATGTTGCGTATATCAACCGAATTGTATGCGTCCATTGCCTGGGCTAGTTTTAACTGTGTATCTGCAGTGTGCATTGAGAGCCAGTGATAACTGGTGACAATTTCCCTGCATGTATGAACATACTCAGGCTTATTATGATCTTTTGGTGCAGTGTTCTGTGAATTTTTTTGCTTGTTTACATAATTCTTAAATGTGCGACACATTGTTTTTTACTTGTAAATTTCTTTTATTTAGTGTATGACTAGACATCAAATGATTGTTATATCTTTCCTCTTTTGCAGGTGGTCTCTGTGGTTTTTTAAAAATGACAAAAGCAAAACATGGCAAGCCAACCAGCGTCTAATCTCGAAATTTGACACTGTTGAAGATTTTTGGGCGTAAGAAGCTTTCTTTTTTATTGCTTGGATTTTAGACCTCGTGTACCTTCTTGATAGCTCCACTTTAAACGCTCCATTTGCTTCCAGGTGCTGCATATTGTATATCGTACCCTAAATACATTTTAAGGGATATTTTGCTTATCACCAAGTGTTATCATATACAATCAAAGTCACATGGTCTGGATCACTTCCTGTGGTTAGATTCCATGATTATGTTTAAGGCTATCGATAGTGGAGAGTTCACTAGGAACTAACTGGTAAGACAAAAATCAGCACACAAAATTAACTAAAGTTCAAATGGGAATTGTGAAGTAACTGAATCGCAGAATCAAATTAACTCGGTAACTAAAAATCGCCATGTTAGTTAAAAACACAGTGCCCATTGTGTATGCTCTGAATTTGAGTTAAAAGTATGATCTGGTTCATATGTGTAATGTTAATGCATCTCTTTGTGTGTGTGTGGTGTTTCTTATTTATATATTTTTTTATGGGGGGGGGGGGGGGTAACAGGGAT
>JAODKF010006968.1:0-10057 GCA_026779585.1 Mormyrus proboscirostris
TCCACACACACCCAAACACCTGATGGTTTGTGTTTTACCAATTTATTGTACAAGGAATAAAAACACACACTTTAAAATGCCAAGGCTAGCCGATGGCATACCAAAAACATAATAAAATTTAGTCCGTCCAGGACCCACTACAAAATCAGCGGGACCAGGCGATATCCGTGCTGAAGATGGTCCCCATGAGCCCGGTTCCGTCCTCATCGCAGCAAAGGCACACTACCACACGCTTATCATCCCCACAGGGCACCGCAATAATCGCACACGCAAATCAAAACACCCATACACACCCACTACAACCAACACCATATCGCGGTATCCACTACCGGGAGAATTGATATCCTAACTTCTAACCCTAACACAGAGCCCAGATCGGACACCGACCCACGTATGGATCTGTCCAGGCAAACGGAGGTTCCACTTAATTCTACGTTCTCAAATGCTCCAGTGGGGACATTCTTCCCTCCTGGCATGCCACCCAGGAAACAGGGGAGCTGTTGCCCTCCTGAAACAGTGTTTTTGGTGGCCAACGATGTTTCAGGATGTCCAAAGGTATATCGTGGCTTGCCCTGTCTGTACGCGAAACAAGACTCTGTCTTGGCCTCCGGCTGGACTATTGTAAACCCTACCTGTACCTCAGCGGCCCTGGTCACATGTTGCCTTGCATTTTGTGACTGGCCTTTCACTGTCTGAAGGGCACACAGGGGTACTTACTGTGGTCGACCGATTTTCTAAGGCAGCCCACTTCATTCCCATTCCTAAGCCCCTCTGCAAAAGAAACTGCTCAGTTATTGATATATCATGTGTTCAAGCTCCATGGATTGCCGACTAACATTGTCTCTGACAGGGGTCCCCAGTTCATTTCCCGTTTTTGCCAGGAGTTCTGCAGGTTGCTCGATGCCACAGCCTTCCAGATTTCATCCTTAGACTAATGGTCAGGCAGAGCATCCTAACCAGGATTTGGAGTGTATGTTGCGCTGGGATTCCAGCCCCCCCTGTTTCCAGGACTAGAAGAGGAGGTCACGGTGCCCGTGGTGCATCATTTTCTTGCCGTCTAGCCCGCGCATCGTTGCTACATTCCAGAGTCCGTATGGAACATTACGCTAACAGACGTCGCTCGTGTGCACCTGCCTACTGGGTGGGACAGAAACTTTGGCTGAGCACCCGTTACTTGCCGCTACACGTCCCGCAAGTTAGCCCCTCGTTTTGTTAGGCCGTTTCTGGTCTCTAAGGTTGTAAGTCCCTCTGTGGTGTACCTCCAGCTTCCGCGTTATATGCGGCATATTCATCCGTGCTTCCATGCGTCCCTGCTTCGACCCCATGCGACCAGTCCTCTAGCCTCCCCTGTCCTACCTCCGTCCCGGTTAGTGGATGGGGGTGCGGTGTTCACTGTCCACCAATTGTTGGATGCTCATCGCAGGGGCAGGGCCTCCAGTACCTGGTGGACTGGGAGGGTTATGGTTCTGAGGAACACTCCTGGGTGTCAGCACATTTTATTCTTGATCCATCATTGATTTCGGACCTTCATCGTCGTCATCCAGACTTCCTGTCTTGTCCACCAGGAGGCAGTCGTTGGAGGATGGGTACTGTAATGGATTGCACTGGAGAATCCCCATCTGCATCTCAGCCATGCCCCCCTGGGGATTCCAGTCGATAGGGCTTCCCCGAGGTTTTCTCACCCTGTCGTCCTGTTTTTCCGGTTGCTCCCATCTCGGACAGTCCTCTCCCAGCTGTTCCTAGTTTTCCCCGGTTTCGGTATTCTATATCTGGCAGCTCAGTTTTCTGATCCATGTGAGATCTTCATGGTGTGCCCAGAGTTCGAGTGTTTTCTCCTGTGTCTGATTACTGGTATTCTGACTTCTGCTACGATTCTTAGACTCCAAGTTTTTGCCTGCCCCCTTCTGTACCGATGCTGATCTCCCGAACCCTGCCTGGAGACCCAACCTTGCTCTACGCCTCTGCCCTCTTCAATACCGACACCGATTGCCCGACCCCTGCCTTAAATAAACGGAAATACCTGGAGCAGATTCGCGTCAGTGTCTGTCTTCTTGTCCTCACAACAGGTGTTGTATATAGTATAAACTGTATAGCATTCAAACTCTTCAACGGGGAAAAAAAGACAACGCCCAATGGCTGAATGGTCTGAATTTTATATAAATTTTTATCAGAATTTTTATATAAATTTCTAAGAGCTGGCAGGATGGGAAACCTCTGACACCTACTCCCTGCTTCCCGGTTATTGGGCTTTGAAATCTGTATTTTCTGTCCCATCACTACCTTTCCCGGTCATCATCCGATTAAAAGAAAAAAAAAACAACAATGTGTAACACGACACTAAGTAGAAATGTAGTACAAAGCAATAATATTTGCTATAAGATTTAGTAGGGTAAATGTCAAAAATATCCAATGCTAAATCTACTTAAGTACAGCTATGTGAAAAAAATACTTAAGCACCGTAACTGTCATGATCCGCCCCGTCCGATCCTCCTGTGTGCCACGCCCACCTCCCCACCTCGTTACCTCGTGTTTCTGCCCCGATTGTGATCACCTGTGTCCTGTTAATCCCTGCCTAGCCTGTGTATTTAGTCCGCGTCTTTCCCCAGTATGTGACATCAGTCATTGTATTGTTACTAATGTTCGTGCTTGTCTGCCCTTTGTCGGCAATAAAACCCGTTTTCCTCCATTTACCTTGCGGCTGCTCGCCTGCCCACGGAACGTGACAGTAACAAAGTAATGGTATTTTGTTACTTTCCACCACTTTTTTCATTAGATGCTATTTAATAGTGAACAACACCCATACTCCCGCAAATGCTTGTTTTATACATGGAGAGTGAAACTGTTCACACTTAGCACATTCAGCACCTTCGTTGTCTGTTCCTCCTTCCTTCTGCTCCTCCCACATCACAGCCCAAACACCCCCAATGAGGCTACATTTGGCTTCAAGTCATCTACTCTCCAGGAGTGACAATGTTAATGTCACATGACAAGATGCAGCTTCTTGTAGCAGTGCTGCTAACCATGACATTCTGTAAGTATGTGAAACCTCATGGTCAGTATTGGATGGTAGTTTCATTATCAGTGTTCCTTTGCTCATCAGTAATCACTTGTATTGGTTTATCCACTGCTGACAGGTTTATCCTCTGGGGATAATATAGAGCAGAAGGAGAAAGAACTGTTGAAAGTGGAAGGAGAGACGGTTTCACTGGAATGTACCTTCAGCACAAGCAGTGCTTACTATTACATCTACTGGTACCGCCAGTATCCTGGAACAGCACCCCAATTCATACTGTACCGAGGGTCAGCTAGTGGCACTGCAGGGTTTGCAGAGAGATTCTCCTCAAATGCTGATAAGTCATCAGGAAAAGCCCCTTTAACCATTTCAAATGTTGAACTAGGAGACAGTGCTGTCTATTACTGTGCTCTGAGAACCACAGTGATGTATTAATGCTAGAGCTCATACAAAAACCTGCTTTACTTGCTTACACACAATTTACTTTGATGGGGTAACTGAAAAACACTGAGGTTTACCGCAACAGGAAATAATGTTGGCAGGTTGTGTACATATTTCCTGGCTCCCGAACGAGAAAATTTTTGATAGTCGTCATCAATGTTACTCTGCTGAATACATGTATTAGAATGTAGGCTACTATCAACACTCCCAAAATACATACATACTGTAGAAGCAAAAATGAATAAATACAACAATCGAAAAGTGAACTTAATGTACAAAGCAAATTTGTATGTCTGATGTGATGTTACAAATAACTGACTCATATATAATATACATATTTTCTGTCGGGCGAAACTGCAACACAATCATCTATTTTTTTATCCCAAGCACTGTCAAGCATGATCCTCAGTTATCTCTGATGCTGCAGAGAGATTTGAGTACAAAATCTAACAAAAACAACCAAAACACTCCGTTTATCTGATCCTTAGTGTACATAGATTTGCATGCTTATTGTTTTACAGATCAATTAGAACAGTTAGAATTAGAGCAGCCATGGATTATGTCTAGTATTTGCTCCATGTTTCTTTGGTATCTATTATTTTTATTTTTCATTTTCATTCATCTCTATTATCTCTATGTTAAAGCTAAGTTGACTCTAATACTGAGATGCTGCCAGAGGGCCTGATTACCTCTATCAGGTGTTGGGCTGGAACGATTAGTCGACGTAACTGACGATTTCGATTATAAAAATGTGTCAACGTGGAATTTTAGTGGAATGCGTCGTGTAAAACTACATAAATGTTTTGTAACTGCAATGCACTATGTGATAAGCTAAATGTATTATAAGGGAAAGTACTTTATCCCATCGGGAGCACGTTAACGCTACGCTAACGATACCCTATCACAATAAAACAGTCTGCTAATAACTGAACTTTACTGACCAGCTGATAATCTCTTCTCCATTCGAGAGCTACAGTATTTTATTTATTGGACCTGCAGCATGGTTTTCATTTACAATACAAAGTTATTCCACTAATAAGCTGGCTAGTTGTTTCACTACTGGCACCGTTAAAACTATATCAATTATAGACTGAATTCCGGTATAGTTTTGTTTAATATTGCCGGTGCATATTAATGAGACATCAATCATGCAAAAAGGAAAATTTGGCGCCCAACCCAATACCCCACACACGTGGCAACATGGCTGCGTCTACTAGCAGAGCTCCGGGGGCCTCTGTAGAAACACGCGGCAAAAAGGCTCGCTCAAAAGTTCGGTCCCTCCTGTCAGTCTTTGTGTTTCCCCTATTCCCTAGTGTTTCATTGTATGAGTTTTTCTAGTTCCTGTTTCTTCTGATTTGTATTTGGTTTTGGTTAAATTCTTTGTGTTTCTTGCTTGTGTTTCTAACTGTTTGTTATTCTCAAGTGTTACTTTCTGTTTCCCTATTCCAGTTCTTAGTTTTCCTGTTCAGTTCCCTGAGTTAATTAGTTTCACCTGTTGCCCGTTCTTGTTTCTGCCCTTGTGTGTTTTCCTGATTGCTCGTTGTCCTGCACCTTCCCCTATTGGTTAATTGTCTGTTTCACTCCTGCTTGTCATGACCCTGTTCCTGTTTTTGTATTCAAGTTCCTGCCTGAGTTTTAGTCTCCAGTAGTTTGGTGTTTGTGATTGTGATTCTTGATGTTAGATGTTTGTTGTATATTGCATATTGCTTACTGCCTACCTGCATGTTTACCCGTCTCTTGTGTAAATTTAGTCTTTGTTTATCCCTGTTTGGTTTTTGACCCCTTGTGGTCCTTTCTTTTTTTGTAGTGTTCTTAGTGTTTTCTGTTTTGTTTAATTAATTCCCATTTGTCCCTTTGAGCTGCAAGTGGGTCGTCCACATTTCTGCCTGTATCCTGTCTCGGTCTCACGCCAAACCCACCCCGATCCATGACACTTCCAAGAGTTGGTAATAAGCAAAGGAAGAAAGTACTTTTCATACTTTAGAATTGAATTTACAAGCACCCTAGTGATGGAGACATTACTTGATTTGGACCCATTACAGGATGTGAACACGTCCTGCTTATCTAAATATATTGTTATACACAATTCCTGCAGGGGGAAACAGAGTGGCCCGAACATCCATTCTTCTACTTCATATACTATCATTTAAACACCTCACTAAGGCACAATACCGTTTATATCGAAATTTAATTTTCTGTAAAAATTTGGCATTTCTTCAGATTTTTAATGCAACCCAATATTATTTCTTCCTGGTTGTCATCAGCGCAAGGGCTTCAGTCATATCGTTGTGCAGAATCCCAGAATTCACAGCTAAAATCAAACCATTCAGTTAGTGTCTCACAGGGAAGCTGCTGGCGGAGAAAGACGAGCCATCAGTATTAATTAGTTAATTTAGTATAAAAACATAATTGAAAATATTGTAATTTGTAATTATTTTATTGAAGACTAATACCTAAAAATGAGGGTGAGTTATAAAGCGCACAGTTAATGGTTATCAGGTTTCTAATTTAATAGTCTTTTGTCAAAATAGTTTTAGATTTAGTTTCTGTTGTTCATAAATTTTTACCCTTTGCTTTGAGAACAATGTCATAAACAGTAAAGAAGAATGTTGGTGGACATAGTTCAGCGATGTTCAAGAGAAAGCAAATTATTTGGTAGTGTATCCAAATAAAATTGAAACTGTAGTCAAGCAATTTCCAATAAATCTGGAATAACAAAGACCCAAATATTCATAATATAAGATATTAACCATCCTGATAGCAGATGCAGAGAATGATATTCATCTGAATAAACAGAATGAAACCAACTCAGATGCAGACTTAAGTACACAGGACAGGTTGAACATAACAGGCAACAGGTGATCACAATTCGGGATTAACACGAGGAAACGAGGGGGGCGTGGCACACAGGAGGATCGGACAAGCTGGGCGTGACAGGTTCCTTCATTAAAAGTTTTTTTTTTATTATTGCTACATCCCCCTGAGACCCGGTACTTCATTTTTGGGCACTGTAGTACACATTTAGTTTTTGCTTATATCTCTCATACTATACATGCCACTTTGCTAGGTGTTGTGTTAACTGATTGTTATTGCAACTTTAGAACACTAGGTGGCAGTGTCGAAAAGTTGATACTGTTGATAAAAAATATAGTGTAAAATTCTTGTAAGTGAACTATCCCAGATAGTCGAGAAAAATATTTATTATGTTAATTCTGCTAAATTGTGTTTCGCTAAATTTTTTTTCTATGTCTTACATTCATGCCTGTGTTGGAAGAACACAGAATTGAAGATGATGGTACCCCAATGACTCGTAGTGTTTGGAGCCCACAGCAGTACTTCCAGCAGTATATTAACTACATTTAAAAAGTACATTAGAAAACTAATTCAGGGCCTGTCCTTCACCAACCAGCGTATGATACACAATTCAGGGTTTAGTATAGTTTAAACACAATGGCAGAAGAGATCAACACCTTTTAGGAATCTCTGTGTACATGTGTACTTGCATATCCAAGAATCAAAATGTATTGGGCATTGATTCTATGACAGGTGATAGTTTCTTCAAGATCAGGTCTTCACTGAAAGTGGTGAATGATCTGGACGGAAAGTCAGACCAGTTCTGAAGAGAGTCCTCCAAGGTTGCCTCGACCTACCTAGGCCAACAAAGGTCTGTATTGATGAACAAATTGTTCCATTCGCCGGCCGTTGTCAAAATTAAAGGTGTTCGTTCTTGCAAGTCCAGGTGGCTTAGTACTGGATTTTGAAACCTACATGGGAAAGAACACCTTCACTCAAGTGCAACAGATGGGAATTGGTGGAAATACAGTCCTGTGTTTGACTGAGACACTTCCCAGAGGATCACTGGTCTACTTTGACTGGTATTTTACCAACATCAGTGTTCTGGATGCTCTTCAAGATAGGGGCCTGTCTGCCACAGGAACAATTTAAAAGAATCGCATCCCAAAAGAGTGCCGCTTCACTTTTAACAGCATCCTGAGCAGAAAACCAAGAGGGTCATCAGGAATGATTGTACAGAGACCTGATGAAATAGTAGTCACCAAGTAGATGGACAACAAGCCTGTTGTCATGGCATTGATGCCCATGGAATTGAGCCCCAGGATGCCTGTTCCAGATGGAGAAAGAAAGAGAAGAGGCAAATCCAAGTCCCAAAACCTGCAGTGGTTGTGGAATATAACATCAACATGGGAGGGGTTGACATGTGTGACCGAATGCTCAGTTTATACAGAATGTCCAGCCG
Organism: Mormyrus proboscirostris; assembly: GCA_026779585.1. NCBI lineage: Eukaryota > Metazoa > Chordata > Actinopteri > Osteoglossiformes > Mormyridae > Mormyrus > Mormyrus proboscirostris. Next base: position 7,710 of record JAODKF010006968.1, read on the forward strand.
GACCAAGAAGTGGACTGTTTGCACCATACTTCACTTCATTGATTTGACCATCACCAACTCATGGCTTCAGTACTGACAAGACAACCAGGCCTTGCAACAATCTGCAAAGAACACCTTCCAGTATGTGGAGTTCAAACTCCTTTTGGTCAAGGAACTGAAAACTCAGGGACAAACATGTCAACGAGACCTGAGTGATTCAAGTGATGAAGAGTTTTCTCCGCAAATCAAGAAAAGGAAGCCCCACCCACATGAGACAATAAGAAAATATGGTGCAGTCCACCTGCCTGAAACGGTTGACATTCCACGTCCTTTCAGTTGCAGAATGCCTGGGTGCAACAGCAAAACATATGTGAGATGTGTGAAGTGTCAAATGTTCCTTTATGTCTCCAAAAAAATCACAGTGCTACCTCAGATAAATGAATAAATGAATGAAATCCCAGTGTAATTAGTTATAAAGTAGCCTACAGCTAATTCTAAGTTCTAAATGAGTTTTAAGTTGACCTATGACCTACCTTTCTGTGTTGTTTTTATGTAAATATATTCATAAAACTTATAAAAAGATCAGCTTGCATACTTCCAGATATGAGAGGAATAAATGAAACATGCATGTCTTGCAAATCTAAGGATGTTGTTATATGAAATTCCTGCAGGGGGCGACATTGTAGCACAACCATCCATTCTTCTCATATAAAAACCTCCTTAAGGCCTGACACTGGAAAGATCTGCATATAGACACTGGAAGCAACAACCAGATAGACTGCTTACCTGATACATAGCATATATAGATCTCCATATTTATTCTCTTTACAGCTCAGTCATGGCGCAAAGGATGTGGATTTTTCTGATCTTTGCTTGTTTATTTGTTGGTACGACTTGCTGCCATGTTCATTGCTAATTATTTTAACCTGTCTGCTTGTAATATTTTTATGTTTTTAATAACTTAATATTTGTTTACTCTTTAGACTCCAGAGCTGAAGACAGAATAGAACAAACCAGCGGAAATGTCATTGTAGCTGAAGGAAAATCAGTGACACTAGACTGTGCATATACATCAGTCAGCACAATCCCAAACCTCTTCTGGTACAAACAATATCCCAACGAGTCTCCCAAGTACCTGCTGAGATGGTTTGGATTAGGAGCTCCTGATATTGCTCCAAATTTTGAGGGAAGATTTCATGCCAGTCCGAACAAAACTATGAAAACTATACCATTAACAGTGCAGAATGTGCAGCTGTCAGACTCTGCTGTGTATTACTGTGCTCTGAGGCCCACAGTGAGAACAACCTTCCCACAGCCTCTACACAAACACTTGAATAGTAAGAATGTGACACGATAAAGAGAGTGACAGGTTCTCACATAGGTCAAAGGGCATTAGTCTTAGGAGTAATAATAAAAAAGTCTTAATTGATCTGTACATTTTTATTTTTAGTTTCCTTCATAGATTAATAATACCACATAAATAAATACATAGTGGTATGAAAACAATAGATATTTTATGAATGAATATTACAGCTGCTGGTGACCAAAAAATGAATCCAAATGATTCCCAATAAGGGTGGAATAACAAACAATCAAACTGAAAAATATCAACCACTATGATGATCAGACAATGATATTCCTCTGTTTAAATAGATCAGATCTGAAATTGATAGCAGTAGCAAAATGATAATAAGTGAGAGAGGGAGAGAGAGGGAGGGCTGTCAGGGTGAAACAAGCTGTGTCACAGTGGAACAAGCGTGTTGTTTTGGGGCAGTAGAGAAGTTTCCTGTTAGACCCGACCTTGGTAGCAGAGTATTCAGTTCAGTCTGTCTTTCTCCATCTGCCATGATGTTACTCTGTTCATTTCTTCTCTTTTCAGCACTTGTGGGTAAGTGACATACTGCATTTAGTTCTTTCCTTTTACCGGTGTCATTTTTCATAGATGAAACTATTGTGTATATTTATATTTAAAACATAATGCTCTTTTTAGTTTGATTATTAAAAAATAATTTTAAATTACCCTGAATCATCTTCTCCACAGGTCACAGTACTGAGGATGCGATTGCACATTTTACTGACACGGTGCATGTTACAGAAGGTGAAAACATTACACTGTCCTGTAATTATAGTGGATCAATTTACAATCTACAGTGGTATCGTCAGTATCCCAGATCAGCACCAGCGTTTCTCCTGCTCATCTTAGAGACTGCAAAAGCTCCACAGAGAAGAGAGCCTCGAATGTCTACTATGGTTCAAAAGGAGAACAAGCGTGTAGATCTGGAGCTCTCCTCCACAGAAGTGACAGACTCTGCAGTGTATTACTGTGCTCTGAGTCCCACAGTGACAGGAAACTCACTGACGCTGTACAA
>JAODKF010006969.1:0-10055 GCA_026779585.1 Mormyrus proboscirostris
CACCCACCTTGGTGTCATCTGCAAATTTCACTAGTTTACTGTATATATTGGTGTCTATATCATTTATGTAAATTAGGTACAAGTTCTCTATTTATATATCCTCTATATTTTGTTGCTTTTGCCATTGCTATTCCAGGAAATTTTCCCCATAAAGTGTTTACAGCATATTAACAATATAGAAATATTTTTTGATGTGATTTTCTGGACAGCTTATTTCATATGTGAAAATGTGATATACTTCATAACCATCTAGGATCTTCCCAGGTTTTTCAACCAATATTACTTAATTTACTAGAGGACATGAAACTCAATTTCTTTAGAATGACGCTGACTATAGTAAAAGGTACCATATTTCTTCTAAACATCTCCTTTAAAAGTCACACAGGCCTAACACAGAAATAATATGTGGTTAATTCAATGGAGGGGACCCTAAAGAATAGTCATGCATGAAGTTAAGATATAAATGATCTAAAAACAAATGAATTGCAAACAGCAGCCTCTAGTCAATTCAAAACAAGTTCCAATACCGGCAGCTGGTGTAGCTGGCGTGTCTGCATTGTAGCCACCTTTAGACATGACTGCCATTCCATGCATTTCCAGACAAACCGGTTAAAAGTTACTCTTACAGTTCTTCTCGATCGCTTTGGCACATTTCATGAAACATGCTTAACATTCTCACGGCCGCAAAAGCATTTCTCAATACAGTTCATGCACGCAGCAAAGCACTATGGTTTAGCTGCAAAAGCCTGTAACTAAACCCGAAACCATTAACTCGTGTCGCAAAAGCAAATAATTTCACCAATGAATTAAGTCAAAATCGAAAAATACAAGCGGCATCATTTTAGCCATGAAAGCCAAAGTGCTTAGATTGTCAAAATGTCAGTGTAATTATGCTCCTGAGTGCCACAATTCTGAATAATAGTGAGTTCCCACATACTCATTGTCACTGACTGATCATGTTTTCACTTTCAAACCGATGCTTATTCATGTCAAAGACTCTAGTTTCAATATTGCAAGGTTCTACGTTACAGTATGCAAAGTTCACTGGCAAGAGAAAGCACTCGCATGCACATGTGACCTCTTCAGATATCAGGACACGGGACATTAACAAACAAAGAAAGGTCATACGGTATAACACAAAAACAACAAAAGACAACAAAACCATATACGGTGGGAACCAAAAACACAGCAATGCTGTATCAGTGCACTTTCTGGAAGATTTTTGTGAAACATTTTGAAACTTTGGTGAAGTGTTCTGGCTTACATGATGAACACATGAGCATATATAGTTTTGGGTATAAAATTATTTGACCAACGAGACTAAAGCAAATGAAAACGGTGTCACGTGATATAATTGCACAATACGATGTGCATATATATGCTAAAACATCTGGAAATTTGTGTGAAGCAATGAGAAATGATCTGCTGTGCAGAAGTGACATTGTGGTGTGGGGATGACACTTGTGGTTTTGCAAATGTTAATTGTCATTTGACAAATGCTCCAAAGCAATTGAGAAAAAAACATAAACAGTGAAACAAAAAATAAAATGTAGACAGACAGACAGACATTAGATAGATAGATAGATAGATAGATAGATAGAATATTCAATGTGCACACATGATTTTCTGCATTGATCACTTCTGCCCATATATCTTTTCTGTTTTACTTTCTCTCCTTCACTTCACTGTTGGGCCTCTTGGGGGCGCACTGCAACCACGACTTCAGTCTGGAAGGAGATAGCTAGGGCACGTCTCAATCTTATCTGGAGGAGTTCCTGGTTCACGCACAGACAGACAAGTGCTCTTGAAGTCCACTGAGGCAGACGGAATAGGGCACGTGGAAGACATACACCAAGCACAGGTAGTGCAGCTCTGTGACACTGAGGATGAAACAGCTTGGGCTGATGCTGAGTATGAAGTAGAGAAAAATGGTCTCCTGTAACCAAACGAGTAGTGTTGTCCTACCAGGGTGGTGATCACCAAGATGGATCGCAGAACTATGTGAATGATGTTGATCAGCAGCCCTTTACTGAAAATGTGGGCGGGGTCTTTCCCATTCTCTGAATTTCCTCCTTCACACCCTAGTGTTCCTCTTGGGGGGCCCAAATCTCTTCACAGAGAGGGTCTGAAGTGGGCATGCCTCCACCCTCCCGCACCACTCCTGCAAGCCGTTGAACCTTGACCTTCTCCCTCTACGTCTCCGGCTTTTCATCCTGGGCGATCCTGTTCAGCACATAGATGACATGAAAGATGGAGGGCGTGGAAACCAGCATGATCTGTAGGACCCAGAAACGCAGGTGCGAGACGGGGACGAACCCGTCGCAGCAGACGTCGCTGAAGCATGAGGTCGCAGGTGAACTTGGACTGCTTGTCACTGTACATGGCATCACTCACCAGTGCCACCAACAGGATGTCAAACAGTGGCACCATGGTGAGCCATATCTTGCCAATGACTCTGGACCTCTGCTAAAAGGTGACCAAGTATGGACCAGTCTCCCTTTTCCTAACCTAGAAAGACAAGTGGAGAGAGTATCAATGCTTTATTGTATTGCAGTACAGGGCACAAACAGCAGCGCCCCCTGGATGTGATACCCACAATTGCACATCTTGCATTAGATATTGTATCTAAAATTTTCTTTAGCATTGGACTTACTGTAGCTGTCCTAGTTGGTGTGGAGGAGCAACCTTTTGGGGCAATTATGGATGTGTAAAGGTGGTATTATATGAAACGAAATATTATACTGGGTCTTAGTTTAAATAATACATGCCTATACTGTCTGCTGAAATTAGAATAGAATCAGTATGTTTAAGCTATTTTTGGAATATAAATATGGTGATAGAATGTGCAGCAACTGTGAGATTCTAAAAAAAACACACCCAATGTTCAATAAAGGTTTGGCATTTGGTCATAAAAGTGGTTTCAGCCTTAGTCCGAAACCATCTTTTTAACCAGTTTCCATCCACCCAGTAACTGCGCATTAGTCACAGTTCATCAAAGACGGCTGCCTCTGCCCGGATCCAAGCTTCCCATAAACACTGACATGCACACACAGCAAGCAGTGCCCAAAGCAGTGACCTCTGACCTCACAATGTGGCCTGAGGCAAAGGTCAGTTTCAGATGGTCCTCTAGCTTGTAAAAATTCAAACCTCAAGTCTTAAAAATGTACAAAGGAACATTTGTGCTGTGAACTACAGGCAAATGTCTGGATCTTGCAGAGGTCCACTACAGAGTCAGACAAATAGCAAAAGGAAACTTCAAATTTTGATCCGAACCTGGAAATTTTTTGAAAATTAAAAGACATGTCTAATACCGACTCATAAGACAGCCTGAAGGCAAGAGTTTGGTTTATTATCCTCATTTAAAAAGGAGAAAAATGGATTTTCACGGAAAGAATGGATGGTTTACCCATTGTTTGCACTGTATGGGTACCAGACTTACCAGGTGAATAGGGAATGTAGGTATGAAACTAAACCTCAACAGGGGAGAGAAAAGCATATACCAGCATAAAGCGGCTCACCCCTGCCAAGCTGTCCTTGTGGGTTGAATCCGAAAAAAAAAGTCGAAAGATGCAGCCTGCATGACTATGTGCAAAGGAGAGGCCGTCTGTCGCCGAGTTTGCTTCTCCGGGTGTCAGGGAATAGCCTAGTCGCTCACATCCACTCCTCTGAAACACTCATTGTGCTATACGTGAACAAAAGCTCCCAATGTACGGTGCGACAAAGATATAAAAGCACAATGGGCACCTTTGACCATTAAACAGTCAAATGCGAAGTTGAAAGAATGGACAGGAAAGGTCACACAATACTGATTAATAGATTGTTCTTTTTTCATGTCTGGAAAATGCATCTGAAAAAGACAGAACAAAAAAATAGTACTGCCAAGAACAGTGCTACTGAGCTCCTTTTACTGAAATGGTGGGTAGATACAATGTCTGCATTTCAACACAAATCTATTTGCAAACTCAATTCTGTAACTCCAGAGTGTCCATTTGAGGATTCCGCCTACCACTATGAGGATCTATATGCTCACTGCTCGAATAAACACTAAATGGAAGTATATCACACACATTTTCTAAGGTTTCTCCAACCTTGATCAGTGGTAGGTTAAATAGCCTGAACATCTGCCCCTTTTGCGCAAACATTTGAAAGTGCCCACACTCTCAGAAAAAGAGGTAAAAAACTGTACCTTTGCTTGTCACTGGGGCTGCACCCTCAAGGGTCTGCCAATTATACCCTTAGCTGTAGGTAATTGTATCTTTTAAGGCACAGAAATGAATTCTGAGGAACATTTTTATGCTATATACTAAACCATTAAGAGTTCCTTTCACTTCACTGGAACTAAAGGGCCTTGCTCAACCCCTGAAGAACAACTCCATTCCATTATCCCTCCTCCACCAAACTTTACAGTTAGCACAATGCAGTCAGGCAGGTAATGTTCTCCTGGCATCTGCCAAGCCTACACTCATCCATCAAACTGCCAGACAGAGAAGCATGACTCATCACTCCACAGAACATATTTCCACTGCTGCAGAGTCCAGTGGCAGCGTGCTCTACACCACTCCATCCGACGCTTGGTGATGTGAAGCTTGCATGCTGCAGTTCAGCCATGGTAGCTCATTCCATGAAGCTCCTGGCGTGCTGGAGTTAATGCCAGAAGAAGTTTGGAACTCTGCAGTTACTGAGTCAGCAGAGTGTTGGTGACTTATATGCACTATGCAACACCGCAATGTTAATTATGTGAGTTCCTGTTGTTCCTAAACTTTGCAATGATACCACTTACAGTTGCAATAATTCTCTACTTTGTAATAATTCTACTTATAGTTGACCATGGAATATCTAGCAGGGAAAAAAATTAATGAATTGCAAAGGTGGCATCCTATGACAGTACCATTCTTGAATTCACTGAGCTCATTTGTTTATAAATCTGACTGCATGGCTAAGTGGCTCATTTTATTCATCTGTGGCAATGGGTGTGAATGAAACGCCTGAATTCTATGATGAAGAGGTGTGTCCCAATACTTTTTTCCATATAGTGTATGTCTCTGTGAATGTTAGTAGTCATATTTCCTGAATACAAGAATCGACTCTCCATATTCAAAGCTTTTCTTATATGTTTACTATGTCAATAAAATCTTTGACGTCATTGACTGGATTGATATGCGATGTGTGTAGTTAAGAATTAGTACAATGACGCCATATAATCATAAACAGTAATCTTTTATGCGTCATTTTCAGTGGTATTTTATCTTATAAGATAATTACCTCATTAGCATTCAACACGTTAAATCGATACCGACTTCTGTTTAGTGAATGACCTTCTGAATATTTATTTATTTCTCTTGTGCCCTTTTTATTCTCCAGTCTATGACTTATGTTGTATTTCTTAGGGTGGACTTCCTTATTATTCTGCTAACAGGGGAAGCAGTTAGGCCATAATGTATTAGAATTTCTGTATTTATCGTTGGTTATAAATAAATCCCGTATGCCTGTTTAACCACTGCACCAGGAAATATCTGTTTAACAAATTGTCTGTAAAAACCACTTATTTTTACCTGCAGTTACAAGTGAATACAGAAATCTCAACATATTTTCTCAATGAAGTCATCTTGCTTTAAATGCATTGTGTAACATAGCTCTGAGCCATTTCCGGTATGACTTTCACGTAAATATGAAGATAAAGTCCAATTTTGAACTTTTAGGACATATTACAAGTTAATGCTAAGCAAACTAGATACTAGACAAAAGTTGCTTTTCAGTCAAACTCAGACCTGTAATTTAATTGGATCTCAGGATTTTAGAGATTCATTACTTTAAAAAGACAGATAATAGTTCTTTACACACTGTAGCATTTGGTCTGGATTATCTTGCACTTATCGCCAACCTTTTAATAAATTTTGATCACAAATGCATTATATAAATTTCGCCCCTAATTGTGCTTCATGCAAAGAGTTATTTTTTTCTAATCCACAAATTGTGAAATGATTGCTACATCGTAAATGCATTTATATCGATATTGTACGCGCATGTTGCAGGCATTTCGCATAATTATTGTGCTTGCTTCAAGGAAAGTAGTAACAAATCTCTTCGAACATGCTTTTACGTCCCACAGATATGTCCAGTGCAGTTAATCTGAACGAATGCTCCATAGTCTAAGTATGTGAAATTGTTTGAATTTTCAACAACTTTCTAAAGAGCAAATGGAACAGCATTTACTAATAAACTTCATATTGTGATTTTGTACTGCATTTTCAAATATATTACTGAAAACTTGTGACTCGTTGGTATATCTTCGTAATAGTTTAAAATAGTCATCTCAATAAACCAGATACCAAATATGGCAGTTGGAATGACATCAAATATCCAAGTAAAAATTAAAGCTGCAGTCCCTTTTAATAATCTTTTTATTTTAGAAATATAGAAAATACGCTCTTAATTGCAAATATGTGTAATCGTATTATTAGGCTCTGGTATTTTAAACTTGTGATAGTGTAAAATAACTTGCCGGCTACGTCACCTTAGCGGTTTATAATTATGAAATATTACTTAAAACAGAGTGAACGTTGCTGTATACGAGAAACATAAAAATGTGCGAAAAACAATGATAATGTGTATAAAATGTATCACACGTTGCTTTCGAGCTCTGGTACATGTAGGAAAACAGCTAAAAGGTTTGAATGAGTGTTTGCGAGCTCTCCCGGCGAACAGTCCGCCAAATCGCGCCTTAACAGTTGGCTTCCTAGGTAATCTTACTCCAGGTTTTTTTTTTAACCGTCTGTTATAAAATGTTAACTGTAGTGGATCAGCGAGACTATTGCTTTGTATGCAGTTTTAATAAACACGTAAACGGCACACGCTAGAATATTTCATATTACTGGGCAATTAAAGAAAAAAAAATAGTACAGTTAACCGCTTTATGGTAGCGGGGAGAAAATGATTTACTCAATGCCATCTTTCGAATGCCCCCTGTTGGACTAGTGAAACATGATTTAATAGGGGATTTTAATATTTTAACTATTTTTTCAAACAGAAAATATTAAAACAGAGTAATTTATTATTGAGAAGATATACTTTATATTTTCTCTACTAATGATTTCTGTATGATACACATCGACACAGTCCCTTACACGAACAGAGTGTATTATAAACTGCCTGTATTTCACCCAAAACCGCTGTCAGATGGTTCGGGCCAAGGGTTACAGGAAGTTGTAGCAGCTGCCATGTTTAGCTGCTTTGTTGTAGATTTCTTGTAGGTTTCCTGCAGGTTTTTTTAAGTGTTGCAATGGAACCGAGTTGGAGTACATTTTTATTTCAGGTAAGTGGGCTACCCTGGGCAAAACAATTTAACTGTTTAAGCGAGGTGCGAATCGAAGGACGGTGCGATTCTACGGGACCAGTTCGTTTTATAAAGAGGTTTTAATTTTAGATAAATCTATCCAGGCAAAACAATGGTAGCGAGCTAGCTGCTACATCAGTCCAAGACTTCCAGCTGTGAGGTATGGCTGGCTAGGAAAAACCGCTTGGAAGAAAAATCTGGGCGCTTACATCAGCGAAGTTTCGTAGCTCTCGAAATAATGGTAGTTTAATGCACTCGCCAGCTATGAGGATTGAAAACCATTCCTTAAATAAAGATGCTGGTGATGGTTTATTGTATGGATGGATGGGGGGGGGGGGAATCTGGCCAACTAAACATAAAAGATAAGTCGTCGCCACCATCAGGGCCAGCCACACGGTGTGTGCCCACAGCTCGCTGCTGCTTTTTCTTTCCCAAAACGTCCATTTTAATAGCGTTGAATAGACCGACCTGTGTAAAACAGCAATTCTCCAATTAAAAAAAATCATTAAAAAATCAGTACAGTGATGCTAGAAAAGTAAGCGGGCGTTTACTCCTGTTTTTTGTTTGTTTTACACCTTTCTCTATTTTTTAAGATTGCATTCTGAAATGTGATTCCGGGGCTTAGAGGCAAACTTGGCTAGTGAGAGTGATCCGGGTGGCGGCGTTTGTGCAGGCTGAGGCCCCGGCCGCGGGGCAGCGCTTCGGGATACAAAGTGAAGTTGCTCATCATGGCTACCGGCCGTATGCAACTCGGGGAGGTTTTTCCCTCCCTCTTTGAGCCAGTGTAAAGGCGTGACATTTTACCTCAGGTTAACTTTTTTTTGTTTTGTTTTACGGAGGCTCGGCCGTATATCATACAAAATTACTGGACTCTGGTTTAACCTTTAACGCTGAGTGGCAGAGCCGTCCGTTTAACGGCGGTAAATTGCATTTTAAGTGTTTTATTTTGTTCTAGTTTTGACTATAGGACAGGGCTAACCGGATGGTTGAAATGCTAAGTTGCCCGGTTTGTTTAGTGATTTGCGTGCGTCTTTGAGCGCCTTTTCCTCCCCCACCCCCGCCCCCCTTAAATCTTTCCATTTATTGCTGTGTTTTACGTCTGCGGCGTGTTTGTGTCCCTGAAACTTTCTTAAATAGTAATGGCCGTTATTTTAAGCCGGATAATTAAATTCGGCTCGCGTCTGGTATAAATGTTAGTCGCCCATTAAAATTCCTTCTCCGGTTTGAGAAAGTACAAAAAAACCGAGTCATTCCTGAAAGTGAGTCACAGATAGAGCTCTGACTCACTGGACTTGTCAGGAACACATTTGCAACCGATAGATCTTAAAGAAGTTGCATTTTTCTGGAATATTTCTGTATTAATGATGTTGGGTAGATGGCGTTTTATGGGACAAGGCAAAGCATTTTCCTTGCCGTGGTATGCTATTGAAACAGTAATCTATTAAACTTCCATAAGTACATAAAGAATATGAATCATCTCTAGAACACACTGTACAATTTTGCAATCAGATACTCAGTGTTGTCTAGACTAAATGTGGGCTGAGGATGAAGTTTTATCGCCCTGGACTGACTAGGATGCAGTCCTGTTTCTTACCCCATGTCAGGTTCCTGTGTGAAGAATCTGATTTACTCTATGAAGCCCAGTTGGTGAGGTGGAAGTAAAGACAAAACAACTTTCTAATTCAATTTCCTATAAATGTGGAGTACTTTCAGCACTGGAATATTTTAAGCTTTTGTTTCTGTTTTTTAAACTTCCTGTTATAACATTTCATATTACAGAGCATTTGGAATGATGAAAGTTAAATTTCATCTTTTTTTTTTTTTAGCATGTTTTTTTTCTAACATGGAATTGACCCTATTGTGGGAGAAAGTTATTACATTTTTGTTTACTCCGAAATGTTTTGGGATTGTGCATTTTCAGTGATGTCGTAAAAACTAAGCCCATTAATACTTTTATTAGATCTTGTTTGTTGTCACTCATTGAGGAGGGGATGTGTTAGCCCCACGCAGTGGCCTTGGGGCACAGCGGGTGGAGAGGAGTCCCTGCCTGTAGCGGCCAGAGTCTGTCCACCGTGCGTTTACCCCGCTGTGAGTCCGTTTGGGGCTCAGGTGCATGCACTGCTAAGAGACGGTCCTCAGTGTGAGTCTTGCATTGACCGCATTGGCGCATTCGGGAGTGTGGTGAGGTGCACGTAATTGGACACCTTGTTTCTGAATCATGTTCAAGCACGGCATGTGTCCCCCTCCCCCGCCGGCCTCCAACATGAGGCTGTGACACAGGGTGTCACTTGTTCTGTGTCCCTCACCTGGAACATGGAGTTGTCATTGAGCCTCTCAGACATCGCTGATTCATGGGCGGGTGGGTCACGGTTTCCCCAGATGAAGTCCAGAGCTCAGTGCGATCATTGTGCCATGTGCTTTGGTTCTTTTGAGTTTACCGTCCCCTCCATTATATCAACATGCTGCGCTTAAAGTTAAGCTCATAAATTGCAGCGTAGGGTTTGCAGAAGTTCCAGGATGTTCACTCATGTGTCTCTAATCAGGCATAGTCCACTTTCTAGTGGGGTTACAAACCAGACTCAACTTTAGTAGATGGGAGCCTGGCTGTTGGGGTGACCAGAATTCCTTGCAGTTCCTTTGATGAATACATATTTCCAACAGCATCCTATCAAGTGTAAACCCAGCCTTGTGCCCTTACTGCCTGGTATAGGTTGCAGGCCAT
>JAODKF010006970.1:0-10053 GCA_026779585.1 Mormyrus proboscirostris
TTAAGAATGGGCCGAAACAATGCATTCTACAATACGTGAACGGTGGTGATGGATCTGCATGCACTGATGGCAGATCTACCATGCTCCATTTCTGGGCATTTCTCCTGAGCTTCCGACATTTAACACACTGATACACGTGTGTTGCAACAGCTCTGTTGATTCTGGGAACCCAGTATCCATTCGATCTTATCTCATTAACGGTAAGACTAATCCTTGATGTTGCACCTTCTCATGAAAATTAGCTATTATCATCCTAGTAATGTGGTGATCCTTTGGCATGATCACAGAATGTTTTTATGAAGTAGGAATAAGTACATTTTTCAGTCTTCCTTCACCTTAAGAATCCCATCCTGATCTAGAAAGGCGATCCTTGGCTACAGAAGCTATCTACTTGATGCAGTTTACTCCGAGATGGGAGCTAGGTCTCTTCGCTGAGCAGCTTATTCTCCTCCAGCTACACTTGTCTCTGCAAATGTATTATGATGATGCGCTGCACATCTTCTCATTCCTGAACTGTGCTGTGACTGTGCTGTGCTGGAGGTATTCCCCTTTTCCATAAGAACTGATGTCCAGTAAACCAGTTTGATGTAAGAAGCTCACATATGCTTGAACCTCTTAACGCGATGTCTGCAGGGTTTCTGTCAGTCGGAACATATCGCCACTGCTGGAGAGTTGTGCAGAGGTGTATCTTCTGGATCCTATTGGACGCAAACGTGTGGAAGCGGCGAGCTTCATTGTTGATGTACCCCAGAATCATCTGGGAGTCGGTCCAGAAGTATTCATCCACATCTGTGAAACCAAGCTCCTCCCTAAGGGTAATACTTGCAGCCACTGAGACAACAGCTGCAGTCGACTATAACCTAGGGATTGTGGTGACCTTAAAATGGCTACCCTAGATTTTCCCATAACCAGAGTACAATGAACACTTCCATCTTCATTTACTTGTCTCAAATATGAACATTGGCCATAACTATGCATACTTGCATTGGAGACATCTCCAAGGCACCTCCTGAATAGCTCTGAGAAATGAGTGAATCTTGTGGAGTACGGGGGGGAGAGGTGGGGGGGGGAGGTGTTCACCCACCTGTCTTGTGCCACATTAATAAAAGCATATATATATATGTATATACATATATACAAATACAAATAGCTGATCTCTGAGTTATGTACACATGGATTTACGGTCAGAGCTTAGACAGACAAACGCTGTATGGGGCTCTCTGTTAGGTGGTGTGAAGAACTTCCAAATTGAAACCTTTTATGTTATTAAAAATAAAATGTCAAGACATCTCCAAGGTCAGCTGGGACTAAGCAATGGGGGATGGTTATTTTTTCCAAATTTACAAGATCACACTCCAGCATTGACACACTGGTTGCAGTTCATTGGAGAAGAGTTAATCTCAGCTCATGGCGTGCTTGCAAGTTTCTTGAAGCACCCTTTTTCCAATGAGCAACAAACCCCAGCGGGTCATAAAGGGAGGCAACCGTAGATAATATACCAAGGCATGTTGCTGTCTAATCTTTCAAGCATATATGAAATCTGAAGGTATCAGATTCAATGTGCCAATGGATTCCTACGGCTCGCTCCAACACGGAGTCATTGAAGGTGAGGTAAAGAGGCCCTATATTAGTGACACGTTCAGATTGTGCTATGCTCTTTATCACTGATCTATTGTTACACAAAAAACTGGTTTCAGGCCACCTATGGCACAATCAGCTTGGGCTTTTTTAGCTATGAGAATAGCTTTATCCACACTTGCTATACTTGCTATTTGGCTGGTTATACGTGACTGTTAGGAATGTGAATGTTGCAAAGCCCTGATCCTTATATAAACTATTAATAGTGGTGAACCAATTTTTTGTCCAGTTTAAGAAAGGCAGCTAACGTTTTGGTTGTACCTTTAAACATTAATAAAAACTGTTAATGTCTTTTCTTTAAAATTTACAAGTCTATTTCTGTCTGTTTTTTCGCGATAAGTTGCGTGAACTTAGTTAGTGTGCCTTGGGGTTTGAATACACATCGCTATCCTGCTTTCACTGACCTAAAATTAAACTCTAAAGCCCCAAATGTCACGCCCAGCGCCGTCCGATCCTCCTGTGTGCCACGCCCACCTCGTTACCTCGTGTTTATGCCCGATTGTTTCCACCTGTTGCTTGTTTCGTTCAACCTGTCTAGCGTATTTAGTCCTTGTCAGAGTCAGTCTTTCCCAGACTGGTCATTGTAGTGTTACGGATGTTCGTGCTTGTCAGCCTTTTGTTCCTAATTAACCCCGTTTCCTTGTCCGTCCGGCTCTGCTCGCCTCCTTGCCTGCTCGCACGCCCACGGATTGTGACAGAATGACAAGTCTCGAAGAAGACGCACCGCAGCAGGGCGAGGATCTCTGGCTCGTCCTGCTGCATGAGGTGCTATATTGGCGCGAGCTGCCGGAGATCCGTGAAGATCCCAGCTCGCTCGCCCTGGCGGATTGTTGCTGGGACCTCCTGCAAGGAGTAAACCCGCAGACAGAGGAGCGCAGCATGGCGGAGGTGCGTTCCCTGCTGCAGCAGCTCTTCCGCCGGATGAGGGAGAAACAGTCCCAGCCGCTCTCCTGCGCAGAGGCAACCCCGCCTCCTGCTACGGGGTCCGGGCGGCGGAAAAAGAAGAGGCACCGAGGGAAGCCGGAAGACACCCCGACCCTCTTCTTGGGAGCCTGCTCCCTGCTCCCTGCCTGGGAGGACACCGCTGCCGCCAACCCGGTCAGCCCTGCCGATAAGCTGCCGCCTCCGATGGAGGCGTACAATTATTGGCATGCGCGCCTGGGACAAGGGGGAATACGCGCGGTAAGGGACGCCATTCCCCGTGTCTGCCGGGATTATAAAGGGGCAACGTCCGCTTTAAGGATGTGCACTCGGACGAGCCTGCCCGAGATTACGGACATGCCCGAGCTCATGGCTTTACCCGCGGCCGACGATGCCGCCGTGCCCCTTGCTGGCCGCACGACCGAGGACACCGCCGCGCCCCTCGCTGGCTGCACGCCTGAAGCGTGTGCTGCAGCGCCCACCGAGGCGCCCCCTGCTGGCCGCTTGCCTGAGCTTGGCTCGCTGGTCCAGCCTGACCTGCCCTGCTCGCCTGACCAGCCCGTCCAGCCTGACCTGCCCTGCTCGTCTGGGACCCCTCGGGGACCTTCCTCTGGACTCTCGCTCCCAGGCCCTTCCGGGACCAACGCCCAGTGGGACCCCGCCTGTCAGTGTCCCGCAAAGGGAGGGGCCATAGGCGTTGGGCTTGGTTCCCGCCTGCCCTGCCCCCTTGCTCACCCTCTCTCGCTTTGGTGGGGGCTCCGGGGTCTCCTGCGGGTCCTTTGGCTCGGGGTCGCTGGTCGCCTCCGAGTCCCCCCCCAGTGCCGGTCTTCGGGCCCACCTCCGGCGCCGTGTCGGTCACCTCCAGGGCCCCCTGCTCTGCCTGGGCATTGGACGGCGCCTTCCCGGGCTCCAGCTGTGCCGTCGCCCGCTGTGCCCCTCCCCTCCTGCCCATCTGCGCCGCTAGTCCCTCCTACTCCCTCCATGTCCCCTCCGTCTCTCCCTCGTCCTGTTCCCTTGGTCCCTGTGTCGTCCCCTGCAGCTCCTGCCTCCCTCTTGCCTGCGGCCCCTTCGGCCGCCACCCGTTGCCCGTTTGGGCTCCCTCGGGCTCCCTTTTGTCCCCCGTCCATTCCTGTCTGGTCTCCCCTGTCTGCTCCTCCTTCCTTCGTCCCACCTGTGTCTGTTCCTCATCCTGCTGTTCCTCCTCTGTTCACTCCTGGCCCCTTCGTGTCGCCTGTGGGTGTTCCCCCTCTGTCTCCCTTCCTGGTCTGTCTGTCTGCATTCCCTGTCCTCTGTCAGCTCCTGTCCTGGCTTTTGCTCTTGTCCCAGTTCTGTGTCTCTGTCCTGTTCCCAGTCCCCCATTGATGGGTTTTGGTTTTGTCTCCCAGGTCTTGCCCTCGTCTCATCCGTCACCTCCCCTCAGGCACACCCGGTGTGCGCGCCTTTGGGGGGGGGGTTATGTCATGCTCAGCGCCGTCCGATCCTCCTGTGTGCCACGCCAACCTCTGGGATGTGTGTTTGTGTGAATGAGCGTGAACAAACATTTACTGAAAAAAAGCGTGTTTATTAAAATAAGTAAGTGAGTCTGTTAAAGTTTTTAAAAATATGTTTTTGATGCTTGTTGCTACATGCTGCTCACTAGATTCTACAGCTATAAATGTAGTTAAATAAATTGGTCCATCTTTTATTTAAAATAAACTAACAAAAAACAACTAAAGTGTTTTATTCCTTAAATCTTATTGGTTTAAGTTATAGTGCTTTTTTTCATTGATTAACTAAATGCAGTTAAATCTTTTATCCATCCCTGGGATTTCTGTAATCGTTTGTTCCCTCCCTTTTGAGGTCGAGGTCAACGCTTCCGAGGCGGGTGTGGGAGCAATTCTGATACAGCGTGACCCCCAGACCGGGAAGCGCCATCCCCATGCCTACTATTCCCGTAAGCTGACGGCCGCGGAACGCAACTACCAGGTAGGAGATCGTGAGCTGCTCGCTATCTGCCTGGCCTTAGAAGAGTGGAGACACTGGCTGGAGGGGGCACGTCATCCTTTCCTGGTCCTAACGGACCACCGTAACCTAGAATACCTCCAGTCAGCTAAATGCCTCTCTGCCCGCCAAGCCCGGTGAGCTCAATGGTTTGCCTGTTTTATCTTCAAGGTCAGTTACCTGCCAGGAAGCAAGAACACTAAGGCTGATGCCCTCTCCCGGCAATTTGACCCACCAGCATCCGAAGATCGAGCCCATCCCATCCTCAGCCCCACCTGCTTCACCTCCACCATCACCTGGGACCTAGAGGAACTCATCCAACGTGAGCAGGAGGGGAGAACCCCTCCTCGGGGTTGTCCACCGGGACTGCACTATGTGACCAAGAAACATCGCAACGCTCTCTTCAAGTGGATTCACTCCAATCAAGGTACCGGGCATCCAGGGGTAGCCACCACCAAACGGTTGATCGCTCAGCATTATTGGTGGCCCGGCTGGAAGAAGCAGGTCCAGGATTTCGTGGACTCCTGTCCAGAATGTGCCCAGGCTAAGACGTCTCAGCACGCACCGGCGGGCCTCCTACAGCCCTTGCCGTTTCCGTCACGGCCATAGTCTCACATAGCAATGGACTTCATTACGGACCTACCCTCGCTCAGCTGGTAAGACCACCGTGCTCACTGTGGTGGACCGATTCTCGAAAATGTGCCGCTTAGTAGCTCTCCCTAAGCTGCCCATTGCAGCGGAACTAGCAGAGACCCTCGTCGCCCACATCTTCTGATATTACAGCCTGCCAGAGGACATCGTCTCAGACCGCAGTCCCCAGTTCAACTCGCGAGTCTTCAAGGAGGTCTGTCGTAAGCTGCATATCACCTTCAGCCTCTCGTCAGCCTACCATCCTCAATCCAACGGCCTTGCTGAGCGGACCAACCAAGAGGTGGCCAAGGCACTCCATCTCCTCTGCAGAACAGCTCCATCCCACTGGGCGTCTCACCTGGTGTGGGCAGAGTACTACCTGAATGCCCGGGTGAGTCCCGTCACTAACCTGTCCCCCTTCCAGTGCGTCTTAGGGTACCAGCCTCCCCTCTTTCCGTGGGACTCCCCGCATGTGGAGGACTGGTACCGCAACAGCTACCGGGCTTGGCAGGAGATACAACAGGCCCTGAAGACCCAGGCGGTGACACGCAAGAGCCTAGCGGACCGCCGGCGACGACCCGGACCTACCTACCGGGCTGGGCAACTGGTCTGATTGTCCACTAAAAACCTCTGCATCCCGGGATGCCGTAAGCTGACCGCCCACTTTATCGGCCCCTTCCGAGCCCTTCGCCGGGTAGGCCCCGTGGCCATTCCGTTTACAGCTGCCTAAAGTGTACCGCATCTGCCCTACGTTCCACGTCTCCCTCCTAAAGCCGGCCAAATGCGGCCCCCTCCGACCCGACGTCGGCCCCGCTGTGAGGCCGCCTCTGGACCTGCCGGAAGAACCTCCCTCGTTCCGGGTCCCTTCTGGACTCTTGGCGATGTCGGGGACAGCTGCAGTACCTTGTGGATTGGGCCGGTGGTGGACCGGATGACCGCAGCTGGGAGCCAGCCTCAGTGGTTACTGACTCGGCAGCTTTCCACCTGGCTCACCCGGCTAAGCCTGCTCCCCGGCCGCGGGGCGGACCCCACAAGCGCCCTCGGCCTCCATGAGGCGGTCGTCGGGGGGGGGGGGTAATGTCACGCCCACACGGGCGGCACCCACCAGATGCGCCGCATTATGCCTCATTAGCGATCCTACAAATGAGAACCTGACAGCTTGCTAGTTGCGAAGTATTGAGTCAAATGTTTTTGAGCCATACCGAGCGTTTCAGTGTCTCTCGTCTACCCGCTTTCCTGCTCCTTTTCCGTCAGCCTAGTGTGTTTTCCTCACTCTGTTCCCTTTCCTTCCCCAGACCCGCTTCCGTACCTGACCTGTCTTCCCCGCCGAGACCGGCACGCAGCGTCCTCCCTTCCCTGTGTGTTCGTGTCCCGTGCCTCTGTGTAGGACAGACCCCCCGGCTTTCAACCATCCTTTCTGACCCTCGACAACGTTTATTGGATTTCCCTTCTTGTACCTTTGCTTCCCTATTGCCGTTAAAACCGGCTTGGGCTCGCATAACTGGATCCATGTTTCTCTTTCCACGGGGACACCACAGCTATAACTAATCAAAACAATAATTTTATAACTAAGCAAAATAATAATTCTATAATTAATCAAAACAAGGATTGACTGGCGCCGGCAGGGCAGGGGCACCGAATTGAGACAGATAGAGGGAACAGACAGAGAATGTGAGTGGCCTTCACTTATCTTTCGCCTTCCAGAAGGATAAGTGCTAAACAGCTCATTAGAACAAATATTGAGCATGGAATACATGACGAGACGGAAGGTACAGAGAGAGGGGGAAAGGCCCAAACGAGGTATAAAGGAATCAAGCTGATACATATGGTTGAGCTTCCTACTGTACATGCTGAACGTATGTCAGACGGTAGCTCCCTGATTGCAATCTGCCAGAGAATAAACTTGGACCCTGCAACTTCTCCACGTCTCAACTGTGAGTCTCTTCTGATCAACGGACCTGGTGGAGACGGCGTATTCCAACACCCCCCTGTGCCAAACCATCCCCTTCCCTCGTTCCACAATTACCTATAAAGGAACCTTCCCACTGCGCCGCGCACTTCCGCAGGGAACCAGTATTCCGAGGGACCAGAGATGGCAGCAAACAACATGTGAGTTGGTGAAAGTTGTCTGCAGGTTTGCATATGGTTCTAAGTTTACTATAGAAGATAGATGAAGCTGAAACAGTGGGTACCTCACCGTTCACAAAAAATGTTGCCATAAATAAATAAGCTGAGCCATAAATTGCGGTATGGAGTTTTGCTATACTGTGAGCAGGGGATGATGGGAAAGGTGATCTATACACAGGTAATGTGCTACCATTCACACTAGGAGACAGAATACAAAACACATTTACATTAACACCACAAATAACCAAACTTCAAAAAGTGACCCCTTCACTTTTCACACTTCCTTCCCCCTCTGAAGGCACGTCGCTAGGGTGACGAGACAGAGTCAGCGACGGGGTTCTGCTTCCCTGCCCGGTACTTCACCTGAAACGGGAACGACTGCATGGACAAAAACCACCTGGTCACACGAGCATTAGAATCCTTCATTCTCCCTAGCCACTGTAGTGCTCTATGGTCTGTTTCTAATATAAATTCTCTACCCAGTAGGTAATACTTAAAGCTGTCCAATGCCCATTTCACTGCCAGGCACTCTAGCTCCACCACAGAGTACCTGGTCTCACGGGGAAAGAGCTTACGGCTTATGTAAGCCACCGGCCTCTGCTCCTCAGCCTCCCCTTGAAGTAAGACAGCCCCCAGACCGACTCCAGAGGCATCAGTCTGCACTATGAACGGTTTGTCAAAGTCCGGGCTCTGCAGCACTGGTTCACAGAGCAAAGCTGCTTTCAGATCTTGAAAAGCCTGCTTATGCACCTCCTCACATTGAACCTGTATAGAACCAGACTTCCGGGTCAGGTCGGTTGCTCGGGTGGCGAAGTTTGGAATGAATCTCCAGTTCCATCCAGCCAACCCCAGGAAAGACCGAACTTCTTTTTTCTTCTTAGGTCTGGTACAGACTCGGATGGCCTCCACTTTGCCCTTTTGGGGCCAAATCACCCCGCCCCCCAAGATATGGCCTAAATAGCAGACCTCCCGCTGGGCCAGGGGGCATTTCGTTGGCTGGATGGTGAGCCCAGTCCCATGTAAACGTTGCAGACCCCACTCAGATGTTCCAGGTGCTCCTCCCAGGTGGTGCTGTATAATACAATGTCATCCAGGTAGGCAGCAGCAAAAGCGCCAGTACCATCCAGTACCTGGTCCATCAGTCTCTGGAACGTGGCTGGTACAAAGGTCAAGGGTGGTGATATACTGCGCCTTCCACAGGCGCTCTATAAGGTCCTCCAGTCTGGGCATTGGGTAGGCGTCAAATTGTGACTGTGCATTCACTTGCCGAAAATCAATGCAGAACCGAATGCTCCCATCCCTCTTGGGAACCAGGACCACTGGGCTGCTCCACTCACTGTGGGATCTCTCAATGACCCCAAGCTGCTGCATCACTTCCAACTCCTCTTGAAGTGCAGACAACGCGCGCTCAGGGATACGATACATCCTTTGTCTCACTGGCTTAGTTTCTCTCAGTCGGATGTCGTGCTCCACCAGCGAGGTACGCCCTGGTTGATCTTGAAACAGGCCCTTGGGTATGATGCTCTGCACTTCCCGTTGCTGCTGTAAAGTCAGGTGGTTAAGGTCCAGCTCCCGGGCTGTACCCCTAGAGGGGAAAAACGGCCCTGTAGGGTCCTCCACCACAGTTCGCACCATCAACTGCTCGCTAAGTGGCAGTTCCTGCTCCTGCCACTCTTAAAGCAGGTTCACATGAAACATCTGCTTAGGCTTCTGCCCATCTGGCATTTCCAGTTCATAGGTCACAGGTCCCAGCTACCGACTCACCCGATAGGGCCCCTGCCATCTAGCCAGCTTGTTCTCTGTCGTGGGCAAGAGCAGAAGAACCTTTTGGTCCGGCTTGAAAGTCCGTTTCCTGGCGGACTGGTCGTACCACTGGGCCTGTGTTCTCTGAGCCTGCTCCACATGTTCCTTAGCAAGGCTTGCCATCTCTGCCATCTTGTCCCGCATTTTCAGAACATACGCGAGCACACTGGTGGTTGCCGTAGGCTTAGGTTGCTCTAAGGCATCTCGTAGCAGATCCAGAGGCCCCTGTACCTGCCGTTCATACAAAAGCTCAAAGGGTGAAAACCCAGTGGAGGCTTGGGGCACCTCCCGGTAAGCAAACAGAAGATAGGGCAGGCACTGTTCTGACCTACCTCCCTCTGGTTGATGGTACAACAAACCGCCCTGAACAAAATAATACTCCCCTGTTAAAGCGGCAACCACTCCTGTCTTCATCCCCTCAATCTCAACAACCTTACTGAAAACCTCTCTCATCTGCCTTTTGCATGGCACCCAAATCACTAGGAACCTCCCACAGTCCCCCTACAGGTTCCTCCGGGCTTACCACCTGTGCGGTCATCTTCTGCACAGCCCCCTAAATTTTTCCCTTCGTCTCTGTCTGCGACTTTTCTGTGGCTTAACTGCCTTCGGGGGGTCTATGTCAGACTAGCTATATGGCATCAGCTCCAAGAAGTTTTTAATGGCAGCCTGCTCAGAGGGTTCTCCTGCCTTAGCCTTTGCCTATGCTCGGGTCACCACTATGCTAACTGGCTTTGAGGACTGCACCAACGCAGGTAGTATCAGCACATCCTGCCCCAACACCACCGGATGGCGTAATCCCTCCACTACCCCAACCGTTAGCAAATAAGCTTGACCTCCAACCTCTACCCAAACATCTGCCCTGGGGTAGACATGCTCATCTCCGTTAACACAACAGACTCTGAGCTCTCCCTTTCCCAATGTTCCAAATGGCTCAACCAACTGGGGCTGCACCAA
>JAODKF010006971.1:0-10046 GCA_026779585.1 Mormyrus proboscirostris
CCTGTTCGTTAATTAATTCAAAAACATTAAGGGTGTGCCCACGTTCCATTTGTGTGATAGTTAATTGTGAGCCCTTTGGACAAGCTTGAAGCCTAATGTTTGCAATTTTATCATTAAGTTCATAAAGAGTTCATTACCAATAGTAATCGGTAGCACGGGTTTAGCTTTATTTGTTAGACGAGCTATAGTCTTAAAAAGGTAGCGAGGATTGTTTCTATTTCGATCGATGAGGTTGATGAGTAATGACACTGACCACAGCTAAATGCAGAACATAGTGAAAAAACTGTTAGAAAGGAGGGAAAAAATTCAGTGAATTCCACATTAAACCTGTTTTGGGGGTTGTCTCATTGTTGCCTCTCTAGTGCACCTGTTGTTAATGTCATTACAGTTTTTTTTCAATTACTTAAGCACAACTTTGAAAACAGGGCCTGGTTTTTCATAACACTTCACACAATTAGTAAAACACTTCACACAATTAGCACAAAACCTCAGATTATTTGTAAAATGGAACACTGTAGTCAAAACAATTTCTTACAAAAATCCTATTTTCTTGTCAAAACATCCAAGAAATCCGTCATGTGGTCTGATTCAGCTAAAGACTCCTGTGCTTATCTTAAAACACTTGTAACATTTACACAGACAAAGTGTAAAAATAGATTTGTAAACACTACATGACACTGGTTGTGAAGACCAATGGAATTATTTATTTCTCTTCTTTTTGTAATTATGTAAGTCCTGAAAAGAAAGAGCATCACACTAAACATGATCTGCGTCTCTCCACCTAGCTGGATCTGGCCACAGGGCCTCATAAAAATCACAGGCTATGTTATCATTAGCAAGGCAACATGGGAAGAATCTTCTGGAATGACGAATCCATCCCTGTATTGATGTTACATCAATTTGGTCACAGGCCTCCTCCATAGCTTGGATGAGCAGCATCTGGACATATGGATGGAGATCATATAACTTCCACTGCCATGCTGAAAAGAACTCCTCAATGGGGTTTAGGAAGGGGGAGTATGGTGGAAACACAAATTCACAAAACACCTCACCCAATGAGCAACACACCTAACATATCCTGCAAAATGAAGCTCTCCAGTCAAAACCATATGAACACTTATCAAAACCAAACTTTTGCCCCAAATAATAAACATTGCTTTCCCATGCCTATTTTTTTCCTCCAACCAACCAAACCACCACTATATAAAATCCAAAACATTTTTATCTCTTTAGGGACTGTCAGAACTGCAAATGCTGAGAATTGGACACAGAGACATATGAGCAGAAATAAATTAGGTTCAAACAAATCATTTATTTAGCTAGAATTTGCAACAGAAAAACCAACAAAATCCATATTACTGTACAATTCAGCAAATTTTAAATCTTTGGAGAACAGAATGAGAAACATGTGCAAGTGAAAAAACAAATGAACAACAAAGCAAGATTATGCACCGTCATGTCGTCTCAGTGGATCTGGCCACAGCATCTCATCCACTTCACATGCGATATCTTCCCTTGCTAGACAGCGAGAAAAGAAGCGTCTTATCCATCCCTGGATAGCTTCTATGTCAATTTCCTCACATGCCTCCTCCATTGTTTGTAGAAGCCTCTCACGCACATGGGGTTGATGATCATAGACCTTCCACCGCCATGCTGAAAATAACTCTTCTATGGGGTTCAGAAATGGAGAATAAGGGGGAAGGTGAACCACTATAAAATGTGGGTTGTTGGCAAACCAATTTTGCATCATGGCTGCACGATGAAAAGTCACATTGTTCCACACTACAACATATCTGTGCTGCTGCCCTTCATCGTCCATGTGGTTTGCCGGTTGTAAGATGTCTCACAATCTGTCCAGAAATGTCAGGACCAACCCTGTGTTGTATGGACCAAGAATGGCATGGTGGTGTAGAACTCCATGTCCTGTGATGGCAACACACATAGAAATGTTTCCCCCACGTACGACAGGAACATTCACAATAGCTCTGTGAACTATTATGTTTCTTCCCCTTCTTCTGGTTCTGGTAAGGTTGAAGCCAGCCTCATCAATAAAAATTAACTCACGTGGAATCACATTTGAATCCATTTCCTGCAATGTCTGAAAACAAAAAAGATTACATAAGCAGTGGTTTAGGTTTATGTTTGTACTGGAGAAACCCACCATTATATGTAGCATCCTGTAGTCTAATAGTTACAGTACCTGCACATAATTGTACCTCAGTTCTTTGACAATTTCAGAGTTCCTCTAAAAAGGTGTGTTTGGAAATGGCTGAAAGTGTCTTTGTGTCTGATTCCTGTGTGCACTCTAATGCAAAAGAAGTCAAGTTACTGTAATTGCTTATTGTGTTAAAAGGTGTGACTTGTGTTTTGAATATAACAAATGTGAGGAGAGATTGTGGTCTCTGAGTGTCAGTTTTTGCAGTTGAGCTTTACATTAGATTTTAGTGTGTTAGCAATTGGAAAAAACTGTAAAAATATAAGAATGAGGTCAGTGTTGTAAGGACCTAAGTTGGCATGACGATGGAGGACCCCATTCAGTGATATGGCTGCACAAAGGGTATTGTGACCCCCATGTTGCCCTGGTACATTGACAATAGCCCTGTGGCTAATGATATTTCTTCCTCTTCTTCTCACTGTACTCAGGTTAAATCCAGCCTCATCAATGTATATAAATTCATGCTGGACTTCATCCACATTCATTTGCAAAAATCTCATGTTTTAAACTATGGCACCCTGGCTAAAAGAGAGACCTGGAATGGCAGTCTTGTCAATTCTGGTCTTCTATGGAAAATGCCAATTAGGCTATATGGTGCCAGGCAGTGAGCAAGCACAGGACCCATTAGAGGACGTTGGGCCCTACAACGTGTTCCTTTAATTTTTTTGAGCAGTGTATATACATTATTTCTTACTTGATGATCCACTGTATAAAAAGACATAAACAGTATAAAAAGACAACAGATAGTTTTAGTCTAATGGGTGAGTTCTTACATAATGGATGCATTCTCTTTCAACTGTTTTGATGGAGTTTAAGATTGAACATACATACAGTATATACTTTTGTGAATAAATTTAATTAAAATATCAAGTAATTGTCTTCCTAATAAACAAAATGCTACATTTTTTTATTTGTAGTAGAAGCCAGTTTAGTGTTTTTCTAACACTATATTTGTAGGTTTATAATACACTGTATAATTTATAAAAAAAAAAATATTTTTCCCTCAGAAGAGTAGTATCTGCACTTTGTTTTCCATCTAATGTGAAAAATATTGATGTTTCATGGATTATGGGTGCATTTTGGTGGAAAACGTTTGAAATATATGCCTCATTGTGCACAACATTATTCTGGAATACTTTAGCACACAATGTTGCGATTCATTTCTGTGTGTTATACCTATCCAAAGTTATGAGCCTGAAATTAATGGGTGAGAAAATCTACGCATTTTGAGTTTGTTGTGCTCTAAGAGTGAATCTATGTTTTTTTTTTCCTGTTATACTTTTTGTCCTGTTTTTTTGAGCTTTTCCCCAGCGTTCTTTGTTTAACTCAACAAACCCTTGTTTGTCTCTGAGCCACAAGTGGATCATCTCAGATTAAAAATGTGTGCTGTGGTATACCATCACACTTTGCACAGTAAAAAGTACTGCACTAAAAGTACAGTATTTCAAAGTGTTGGTTTTCCACTGGGGTTAAAACTGATACCGGTGCCAAATGACATCGTACTCAAAACAGGGTATTTTCTACTAAGTTGGAAAACTTACTGTAGCAACCTGTAATTGTTGTAAGCCTGAGCAGGCTGAGCAAGCAGGGAGCAGGGAAATCAGGATCGGGCACACGGTAATCCAAGAAACGAGGTTTATTCGAGACTGACCACAACTACACAGTGTAACAACGTCAATGACCGGACTGGGGAAACAGACTTGAACATGGACTTAAATGCACAAGACAAGCCGAAATAACAGGAAACAGGTGATCACAATCAGAAATTCACATGAGGTAGATGAACATCAACGAGGAACAGAGAGCAGAATAGACACGTAGAACAGGCACAGGGACAGAAAGAAAGACAGGACCTGACACAAAACAGGGGACGCAGACAGGCAGACCAGGAAAGGAGACTCAGAGGGCAGAGGAACAAAAGGACCAGGAGTGAACAGAGGAGCAGAAACCAGAGGGACGAAAGGGGGCAGAGCAACAAAGGCAGGAGGACAATGGGGAGCCTGAGGAAGCTACGACAGGCGGCATCCAGAGGGGCTGCAGGTGACTGGGAGGCAGGAGCAGAAGGGGACCACGCAGGGGGCAAGGAGACAGGCCGAGGGACAGACGGAAGGAGTCAAAGGGGGCACCAAGGGAGGCGAGGAGGGAGTCGGAGGGGAGCCCGACGCAGGTAAGGAGGGAGATTGAGCCGTGGCAGGCGACGGCGCAGCCACAACCGGTGAAGGCATAGCCGGCCAACAACTTGGAGGAGGGGAAGCCGCAGGGGACCGACGAGTCAACATCGGGGAACCTGCAGGCGACCAACAATGCGTCAGAGGCTGGACCGAGGACGATTGACAAGGCATCGGAGGGAGACCCGCAGGTGGGACCCTGGCCCTGCACCTGTGTCCTCTCCCCTTTCAGGATACTGACAGGCGGGGCTCTTGCCTGGATCGATCTCGCGGGGGCAAGGGCAGAGGAGTCATCGGGGACATCCCCTTGGACTGGGGTCATGGGCACCGGGGCAGGAGGCACAAGGACAGGAGTCACAGGTGGCGCCAGAATCTTGGGCGGAGCAGCAGGGAGCTTGGGCGGTGCAGCAGTGACCGCCAACTCAGGTCCAGCAGGGGGCGCCACAGCCAGAGCAGGCAGGACAGGCACGTCAGGCGCCAGCGGGACAAGCGGGTCAGGGACATTGGAGATGGGAGCCAGGGTTAGCATCTCACAAGCAGGTATTGCCACTTTAAGAACCCGCGGGAACTGTGGAATAGTGTGCTATACTGGCCTGGCCTCTTTAAGATCCAATCGAGTCCCAGAAAAGGCAAGTGTTGCTGACTCTGGCCACGCAACCATGGGCAGACACTTAGGGGTGGCGACAGTGGCTTCCGGCATGCACACCTCTGGGTTTAACCTAAGGAGGGACTCCTCTCCATTAGCAGCAGGGCAGGCAGTGGAGAGAAAGGGAGCAGCAGCCCCAAAGAAGACCTCTGGCATCTCCTGTCGTCTCCAACTTTTCCGCTTTTTTTCTCCTCCCTCCTGCTTCATGTGGTGGAGTCGGGGCAACTCTGGACGCTCCAGCAGTGGACTAGAGGGTTTTCCGCTGTCCAGGACATCCCGTCGCATCATCGTCTCTGCCACCGTCTCCCTGAGCTGTTGTAGGTTCAGGCGTACCTCTTTCGCAAGAAATGTATCCTTCAAAGGGGAAGTCCTCCTCAGGATATCCCTCGTGTGTGCAGCCAGGGAGCGATCCGCGGGGACCTCCTGGACCTCGCGCTGTTGTTGCCATTACACCGCCTCTTCCACAATACAAGACAGGTACTTCGCCTCGGTGAGTGTAGGCGTCTTTTTGCGGAGTCCGGTCATTCTGTCGTAACCGTGAGCAGGCTGAGCAAGCATGGAGCGGGGAAAGCAGGATCGGGCACACAGTAATCCAAGAAATGGGGTTTATTCGAGACTGACTACAACTACACAGTATAACAACGTGTTACGATCCCCAGTCTAGGGTTGGGGATCGCCAGAAAGGTAGAGGAGAGAGAAAGGGGTCGACGGGACAAGCAGGACTGGGGAAACAGACTTGAACATGGATTTATAAGACAAGCTGAAATAACAGGAAACAAGTGATCACAATCAGGAATTCACATGAGGTAGGTGAGGGGGCATGGCACACACGAGGATTGTACAAGCAGGTCATGACAATAATGCTGGATGATATGTAATATTAATACCCACATCGCATATTATATACATGCAATTCTTACATCGCTAGTCAGCTAAATTAAAATCAGGCTTTTTCTTACATTCATTTCTGTATGGACATTATAGTGCAGGAGGTTAGTTTAGCTAAACTATTTTTACTCTGTCATAGGAAAAAAAACTTAGCAAGCTTTACCAGTTTAATAATTAAATTAATCCCGTTATAGATTATCTAATATATGTTTAAAAATCAGTTTAAAGCATTCTCCGAAACATTCATAATCATTTTCATCTTTGTTGTTTAGATCATTCGAAGACGGGTTTATGTCTTCTAAATACCCTAATATTTATTACATCAAAATCACATTGCTAGGACAACATGCTATATGTGTGCTCTTCTACTATGTTAAATAAAATACTTGTTTTCTGAATTTGCAACTGTTTTCAAGGTGGCATTTGGTATTGTGTTTCAGAGGCAGGCTATTTTCATAACCAAATGACAAAGTGTTTCAAGTCCCACCCCAAAGTCCCGAAGTACTTTGTCACTTCTGGTACTGGAATTTTTGGTACTGATACTCGACTGGAAGTCAGGGGATAAACGAAAACACCAAAACCACCATACAAAATGGTACTTGGTGGGGTGGAAAAGCACCTTAAGTATGTGGCAGCATGGTCAATAACAGGGCTACTGCAAAAAACATTCTATTGTTACTACTGCAGGCAAGTACTGCAGGCATTCAACAAGGAGTTTACGTGGCTATGTAAATCTAGTAATTCAAGTGCTGTGCCACCATGCATGGATGACCACAGAAGGAATAGCAGAATTATATTAAATAGTGAAGACAGATGTTCAGAAAATGGAATAAACACTTTTTTTTATTTCAGTAACCTTAAGCATTGTTTTCTTTGACTGCCTAAAACTTTTGCGTAGTAATGTGTATATATATTGCTTTGCATCCAGAGCTTCTGGGATAGACTCCCCTGTGACAAATTGTAGGACAAATGATTACAGAAAATGGTGGGCATAGAGAACCAGTTCCTCTCAACGGAAAAAAGTTTATTGAGGGAACTCTATAAATAGGGCATCCAGTATTCCCTGTGCAAGCAGGAAGTGGCATTCTTTTCTGGGTGATCAACCTCGTATATCCACAAAAAGGACACATG
Organism: Mormyrus proboscirostris; assembly: GCA_026779585.1. Classification (NCBI taxonomy): domain Eukaryota; kingdom Metazoa; phylum Chordata; class Actinopteri; order Osteoglossiformes; family Mormyridae; genus Mormyrus; species Mormyrus proboscirostris. The sequence goes on from JAODKF010006971.1 coordinate 7,049, forward strand.
CAAAACTGGCTTCCCTTTCTTTTCTGCTTTGGCTTCTTTACAGATTAGGCTTTAAGCCCAGCAGGGGATGACTCTCCGGGCCCCTAGTTGGGGCAATCTTTAGTTGTCAGCTGTGCCCTATAGGCTCTTCTTGAAGTCAACAGTGAGGATACCGTGGTTATTGTTCACCTGTATGGTGCTGACCACCCCCTACTGGACCATAGCAGCTGTCATATCACAACACACGTTTTGTAACAATAAGAGCTACTTCTTTAATAGGTGAAGCACAAAACACATTGTCAGACTTGTTTTTATGAAACAGTGATGCATTACAGAAATTACTGAATGGTCACAAATATACATGATGAGCCACAGGAAATGATCTATGTTGTGTTATCTGTTTTGTTTTGACTGTTGTTCTGTTTCACAAAGAAAACCCCTTTCTCTTCCTCTTACAGCTGCCAAAGTAACGCTAGGGCAGGAGGTGCATTGCTTGATAAGTTATCAGACACAAGGGTTTTATTGTCCTATTTCCAATCTTGTTTGTGTGAGAATGACAGCAGTGATCTTCCTGGATGCGACCACAGCAAGGGAAAGACACACACACACATATATATATATATACAAAGTGGTACTTTGGTTTGCGAGTATAATTTGTTCCAGAAACGTGCTTGCGCACTCCTATATCAAAGTGAATTAATTTTCCCATAAAAAATAATGGAAACTCAGATGATTCATTCCACAACCAAAAATATTCATATAAAAATGATTAATACAAAATATAAAGTAAAAATACATAACCAAATTAACCTGCACTTTACCATTGAAAAGAATCGTGGATGATGGTGTGAGGGAGACGAGAGAGAGGAGAAGAGGGGGGTTATTCTGAAGGATGACTTTCATTATATTTAATGGAATCACTGCTATCTGTTGCCTCACTGGAATCTTTCTTCTTTTTGTGCGACTTAAACAAGGAACCTATCCAATGACAGCTGCTTTTTTCTTCTGTTCGATTTCATAGAAATGTAGACATTACAGTACATTGTCATTAACAGATTCATCGCTCACACTGCTATGGCCTTATTCGGATGGTGCTTTTCTACTAACTTTTGACTATATGAGTGAGGTACACTTACTAAGACCGAGGCTGGGACACAATTACCCACAATCCTGCAGCAACAAAGAGAGAAGAACCATCGGCTCACTTATGATAGCTGTGATCACGTCACGCTAGGTAGACAAAGTATATACGTAATACTCGTATTGCAAGACCTCACTCATTTATCAAGTTAAAATTTATTCAAAAAAATTTTTAAATAAATTTTATTAAAAATTTTAATAATTTTTTATTAAAATTTGTCTCGCACTCACAGACACAGTTACTCACAATCCAAGGTTTTACTGTGTGTATCATGTATATAATCATGTATATAATCATGGAGGTATTTTAAACATTAATGGAAAGTAGTACATTAACAGATCTAAGTGTTATGAACTTTTCTTTCAAGCATTTGTACATTTCAGAGAAGTAATAAGCATGAACATTCCACTGCTTTAAATAATGTTGGAAATATATAATAAATTAGCCTTGGGAAGCATTGTGGATCGGTGTGGTCGGTAATGCCTCTTACTTCCATTGTTAGGAGTTGAAATCTCTGATGGGATCAGGCTGAGGTGTCAGTCTTACATACCGACACTGCCAATGGCTCTGTGGGTTAAGACTCGGTGCCGGTGATGGTAAGGTCTTTGGTTTAAAGCCTATTATCAGTACTGGGCTTAGTTGCTCCAGGGACTGGCTGACCCTCCTTTTAAAAATCTACATCACTTTGGATAAAATGGATATGTTAAATAAATACAGTGGTACCTCAGTTCTCAAACTCATTAGAACTCGAATTCCTTAAAAGTCGAACCAACGAGTTCGAAAAAAAAATGACCTAGAACTCGATTCAGAAGTCAAACTGTGAACACCGACCTAAGATATCTTGTATGCGCAGGGAAATGAGTCATCTCTCAGCGGAATTTATTATTGAAAATTATGTATCAGGTAATACACTACTTTAAATCATTTTGGTAGCCATTGCTCACCAAAAAAGTTATGCAATAGTTGTACAAATGTTACAAATTAAAAGTTTGTGATTTATGAACAAATTAACGAATACAGAGTAAAGAATGGACTGCATGGCATAGTCTAGTGTTGGCGCATGGTTTGGGGTTGTCTGCCAAGCCAGGACCAGGGAAGCAGGGACAGCACTCAAGCGATTGACATGGGGTTTAATTGAGAACAACGCAAAGACAGTACAATGACCAGACTGGGGAAACAAACTGAAACGCAAACCAATTAATTGGTTTTCCATTATTTCTGTTTTCCATTAATTCGATCAGATCTCAAACTTTTTAGGATTGGAACCCAAGTTCTGAATGGATAAGGTTCGAGTTTTGAGGTTCCACTGTAAATGTAAATCCTGGAAAAGGATGCTGTCTGACACTAAGCTCTAGCCCCAAAATTTGCTTTTGCTTGGGTATATGTCTGTCTATGTCATGGAGATCAAAATGAGAAATACAAAAACTACCCAATTTTCCTATGGGATAAGCAATGTTCATTATGTACAAAATGGTACTTTTCATGAACCATTTAAATAAAAACTACACATAGTTTTTACACACATACATACAAAAATAAAAATCACATAGTATACAAGTGCTTCTCAGCCAAGACATTGAACATTTGTACAATATTTTGTTAACTAATTCAACGTAAACTTTAATTACATTTCTTCAATTACATACCATACATATTTAAAAAAGGCATATTTACTAAAACCAAATGATTACATGTCACGTTCAGGGAAAGAGAGTTGGACCCAGATATGCAAGGTGAGCAGGTTTTAATAACACGCCTTGGAAAAGTAGCAAAAGTGTCCAAAACGGCAGGCAAGAATCGGTGTCGAGGGGCAGGCAGGGAGATCAGAGTCCGGGAAGTCAGTCCGACGAGGAGGGACGCAGACAAGACACCGGGGGG
>JAODKF010006972.1:0-10044 GCA_026779585.1 Mormyrus proboscirostris
ATAAACACACCTTCCTTTTTGGCGCTCTACTCGACTTGACTGCCTCTTTCCTTTTTCTGCTGCACCGCAGCTCCACAATGTACTTCGCACACCTTCTTCATTTAGACTTCTATTGGCAGCTTCTTAATCAAATTTTTATTCGATGCCATAAATTACCTTAATTACCTGACTTTTGTGGATTACCTTAAATGCTGTGCAGCTGGATGTAATGACGCGATTGCGCCTGTAGGGGGACTCACTACCTGAGGCTTATCTTCAGAACTTCGTTTAGCTTTCCATTTGTATTAATTTATTAACATGCTTTGCATGACTTTTTTTATTATCACTTTTAGGAAAGTACGCATCCGGCCAGTTTCAGTAATAGTATGTCTGCGCTTAATTAGAAGAAGAAATAAACACAGATGCTTATCCACTCCCTATTTTGAGCCATCCCTCTCTCTTTAAAGCTTATTATTCTGTAGATGAGCAAAAATATTCTTTAACCTTATGCTTTTGTTTTAAAGTTATTCGTCAAGGATCAGGTGGTATTATGGTAATAAGGGAATAAAACATACCACAGTATTTTGAAATCCTTACCACATCATTAACGCATAATTCCTCGCGCTTGACAAATTTTATCGTCAATATTTAAAAATGCCGGAATAGAGTTTTTATAAATACCATTTACTTAGGTATAATGTCTGGACAGTATGAAAAATTAGATTTGCAAGTACCTCCCACTCTCCTCATACAGCTGTTCACCATAACTAGTACAACAGCAGCTATTCTTCCTCTACTCTCATCTTTGCCACTGATTTGTGAAAGTGTCAGCTGCCACCTATTGGAAATAATCAATTATTTTGCACATGTGCAGTCAATATGCAGAGACACGCATGGTTTCCATCAGACAAAAATCTGGGCTACATGCATGCCAGTCACACCCATCCACAGCCAACCCTTGATGATGAAATTTACACCATTTACCCTTGTCCACAACCTAAAGTGTACACAGAAAAAAGTATGAATTGGCCTTAAAGCTCCCATTCAGGATGAATCTCAGTAAGTGCACTTGACCATACTTGTGTACTCATTAGGGTGTTCTGAAAAAAAATTGTAATATCAAAACGCATACCCTTTCAAATCATGAGGTTCCATGAGCAAATGCAACAGCCAAAATTTGAGTTCAATGTATCAACGTTTACTGGATGCTCAGAGTGGCTGAAGTTTTCGTCATGCATCATGTGCAATTGTGCATTGTGCTAATTGTGCAATGGGCATCCACTGCATTCTACTGCTATTCCTGTCATTTATCACACTTTCCTGTTCTTTCTTGAAATACAAAATAATGCTGATGAATTTGTAATAGTTTACATTTTGTTCTTGTTTGATATTGCTGTAGCGTACCAGTTTATGATTGATGTCAGAAGTATAGAGTGTTGACTATAATACTGGACTTATAAATCCACAGTTCCACAGCAAACCACTGTTGCTTTTAAGTGGAATACGGCGACTGCTGTAGCAGAGAAGGCAGAGACACGCAAAGACTTTGACATCTGGTTGATTGGGAGGATGTTGACAAAGATTGCTGGAAACCAGCTACCAACCAACGAGCAGGTCCTGGGACTCCTGAGCGTTATCATGATACCCAGATCTGGCACAGAACTGGCCCTGCACCCAGTGGAGTGCACTAAAAACAGTAGTGAGCCATTACACATGGGCAGTATCACCAATGTCTGTCTGCTTGTCTGTCTGCCTATTCTGGTAGTGTTTCCTTTTATCAAAACAGGTACATAAAGGACATTGGATTTGGAATTTCCACAGGTTTTATTATTTTATTATTATCTATTATTTTATTATTTTCTACTTCCAATACATTTTTGAAACAGATTATAACAAACAATTCTTCAGTTTTAAAATGACTCAATACAGCCAGTTGATTATTAAGTAAACATATAGCTAGTGCATATCTATGATCTTCTGTTCAACTGGATTTTTGTCAAAGATCAAAGTTGTTGATGCTGTTAATATCCCTGCATATTAACTTTATACAACAGATATAAAAAGGGTTTACAGATTACAGTTCTTTCAGTTCTATTTGTGCTTCATCAGAGGAGTTAGTAAGCTAGGGCTCAGACTTCAGAGTTAGGGTGAAGTCATTTGATCCTGAACAGTGACAGGCACAGTACCAGTCAAACATCTGGACACACCTACTGAAAATAATTTTTCTTTCAACAAGGTAATGTCCCTTAGCACACCTTGAGGTTATGTAGCAAGTATTATCTTGTGAACAAGGAGAGAGATGGAGTGCTGTGACAGATCACCTGGCCCCCACAAGAGTCTAATATGAGAAAATTTTAACGTGTTGAACACTTTTTTTGGGTCACTGCAGTATTTGATTTGCATTACTTTGTTGCCTTGATTGACCATAAGGTGAATAACATAGTTAAATACAAAAGCAGGTGTGACCGACCTTTTGATTGTCACTCTAAATTTGGACTGCCATATGCCACTAACTCAAATTGCTTGGGTGAAAATGATTATGTTTCTCCTAATTTGTGATTCTAAATGCTATATAAGTGATCTGACAAAGTGTTGATCCAGGGACACTGAAACACTGAATACCCTGGGGGCAGGTTGCATGCACTAATTTGACAGTTTTAGTTAGGAAGTTCCAGAGCCTTCAGCAACTTCATTTCTAGAAATCACATGTTCTGCTGACCCTAGTAATTTAATAACCGTGATAGTGGTTTCATTCTGCTGGGTCAACCATGCCTTCTCTGTGTTTTTCTGTTTCATGGTGTGAGGCAGCAGGTGCTATATATTGTGAGGGCAGATCTACGGGTGAAATATTTAAACAGTTCTGAACTTCCTGAGCGGTTTTTCCCAGCATGCCTTGCACATCACATACAAAGCGATACACATAGCGCTTTCCTGCTGTCTTGTGGATGATGTTCTTGTGGTAGTAGTAGCGTAGGCCACGGCTAAGCTTCTCGTAGTTCATCTTGGGCTTATTTTTGCACTGACCCCACCGCTTAGCTACCTGGAACAAGATGAAATGGGCAATGGTATGAATATGAGAGATAAAATAGCTGGGTAAGTGTGATAGTTGCGCTGACATGTAGTAATAAGATTAAGATAACGTACAAGGATTATTGACTGTAGAATAAATCTGAACAGTAATTGTAATTATTGTTAATTAATGTAATTATTGTTTATGGGGAAGGAACTGCAAAATTCATACTTTAGTATGTCACATTTTTTCACATATTATTTTGAGATTAGCTCATTTGTTTTGTAATCAGTGATTATATTAATTGATGCTAAAACAATCTGATACCCAACTATAAGAAGAATATTCAACATCATGTCTAAATCAAAGTAGTCAAGGACAGGGCTGGCCATTCCTACAGGCAACCTAATCTGAGGGGGCACCAGGCATCACATTGGAAGATGCTACTTAAACACAAAAAGACCTCTTGCATCTGGGAGAATCTTGGTTTCCATACCTCAGCAGGGTCAGACATCTTGAATTCCCAGCCATCTCCTGTCCAGCTAATGAAAGAACGGCAGGCAGAGTCCAAGAGGAGTTCAAGCAGAAACTGCCACAGTTGCATTGGCCCTGAGCCTGGGTGAGGGAATATGATCATAAAGATTCCATTTTCTTTGATGAATGCTTTATGGTGAAGCAGTACTTTTACACATCATAATTAGTTATTTTTAAATGTAAGTAGTTGGAATCATCGAGTAAAGAATAATATTTGGAAAGGAAAAATACAATTATCTTTACTCCTTTCATTTTTGACTTTTACAGCTGCAAACCCCAATGAAACTTGAAATGTCATATAGAAACATCATGCCATTTCTCTGTATAATGGACAAAACTGACTTCCTTTGCAATGTACTGACAGACTACTATCTAACCTGTGTAAGCTGACATTCCAGTCATCTCAGTGTTTGATTCTGTTTTTAGAGAGGCTGTACTTCTGTGCTTCACCACTTGAGGGCAGTGTTGATCAGAGGACTGAGAGTCAGGAGTCGAGGTACAAGATGGAGGTAGGCCTTCTGGAGGTGGGCAATAGCTAGGAGATGGATAGTCAGCCCAGAAGCAGTTGTGGTGATCCGTCTCAAACCTCGTGGTACTACAGTGAATGTAGGTTCTGTCAGGATCTGTATAGATAGAAAATGAGCAATGATAATGAATAATTCTGAAACCTATAATCATTTTACTTCTATTTTAATTTAAATTCTAAATTGTCAACCAAAAAGTCTTTCTAAATTTGGCATATCATGCTGTGCATTACTGATATATGCTGATATTAAACTGTAACATACTACAGTAAAATCCCATTATAGTGAAGTCACATATAACGAAATTTCGCTTATAACGGACAAACAATTTGGTCCCCAGAGCCGCTTTTAGCTGTAGTTTTGTTTGGCTATAACGGACATGCAGGCTCCACCTACAAAGCGAGTGGCGTGCCGGTGATACCCAGCGCAGATACGTAGTCAGGTTTATTGATAGTCACACATTTGGTCAGGTAAAGTTGGATTACAATATAAAAATCTATACCACAAGTGTGTCTGCTGGGGTGTGGCATGAGTAAATGGTGTCTTGTAGTTGTGTTCTGGGCATACTGCAATTCTGGATATAACGGACTTTGGATATAACAGACTGTTTTGCCAGGTCCCTTGAAGTCCGTTATAACTGGATTTTTCTGTATTGCCATTACCATTAACACTACCATTAGTAATACTGATTAAAACTACCTGCAATCAAGAGCACTCATATAGGCCATTTATTTCAACAGCTATATTAAAACTATGTTTTATAGCTGAAAACCTTGTATTTCCATGTCTTTTGCGCTCCATATTCTAGGCATGTATGGTACTTCTCTTTCTGTTTGTCTAAAGTATATTGCACATTTCTCACTCTTCCTCACCCAAGTGCTCCAGATTAGTCATGTTGTTGGCTTCTTCTCGGTAACTTTCTGTCCCTGGATGGTAATGGCCTTGTTCAGCCACCACTTTGGAGCTGAACCCCCCCCCATTCTGTGTTTGAGGGGGCAGCAGATTCTGGTAGGTGGGTCTTGACTCCTGAAATCCCACTTGGAAGTTGTCCAGAGTTGTAGTACCTGAGGTAATACAAGAATGATGATAAAATTATTTATTATAATAATAATAATAATAATAATAATAATGCTTCATATCAATAACACAGGTTTACAACTCACCATTTGTACAAGTTGCCCAGTAGTTGAATTCAGAGTATGGATCCAAATTGAGTGAAGTGGAGTTACTGAAACCAACTAAGAAAAAGAAAATAGATTTGGATACATTCCTGTTTTATCAGAAAATACATTTCGTTATACAGTAATTATAATATGAAAGCATATCATAAAGACATGGCATGGTGGCCCAGTCCCACAAAACTGAGGGAGAGATCCCAGCTGTGCTCCTCTGTTATTCTCCCTGTGTTGTTCTACCCGTTTTGTTCTCTCAGTGTCGCACGGATTTCCTCCAGTTATTCCCATTTCCTTCCACAGCCCAAAGACATGCACTTAGGCTCATTAATGTCTCTTAGTTGCCAGCAGTGTGTGTGTGTACGTGTGTGTGTACGTGTACGTGTGTGTGTGTGTGTGTGTGTGTATTTGCCCTGGTCATTATGGCCAGAGAGTAACACTGCCTTGTGCCTCGTGCTGCCTGGAATGGGCTGTGAGGGTCCCAGTGACCCAGACCATGATACTTTGTTAGATGAATATTTTCATAGTATACACATAACAATAAAATGTCTTATATTCAATGTAATTATTGTTCACGAGGAAGGAACGGCAAATAATACATGTTCAGGATTATTGAAACAATATCTAGGCTTAAGGTTGTATATTTCCTGAATACCTTTATGGTCATATGATCTGAGAACTTTTGGATGTTCCCCATGGCTGAGTGCATACTGCTGCTGCACTGACAGGTTGGGATCCATCAGTAATGACAGGTCTTCGCCATCTAGAAACAGAAGTATGAACATATTGTATACAATGTATTCCAAGAGTTATTTAATGACAATATCAACTTATTAGCTATTATTATTGCTCAAGATAGCAAAATAGCAGTCAAGTCATTTAATCGCAAAAGGAAAAATGCTCAGCGTCAATGACACACATATGTATCTTTATGAAACAGGGTCATTATCGTTCGCGAAAACTAACGAAATAACGAAAATTAACTGAGGAAAAAAACATTAACTGAAATTAAATTAAAAACTATGCTTCACGAAAAAACAATAACTGAAACCGTATTGTATGTTTACAAAACAAACTAAAATCACAGAATAAATGTCTTCAGTTTTCATTTTTGTCAATGTATTTTATATATAACAAGGTGGGTGATTTCCACCTGCTGTCGTCTGGCTTGAGAAACAGAACCGCATCTGTGGAGCATGGCGTGTGAGCGGAGCAGAGCGGGAGCGAAAGGCATATTTGAAGAAAAAAAAAACAGGAGCGTTACCTTATCTCTCGCTCTGACTCGCTCCACTTTCGCATAACACAGCGATACCGGACCCACTCACACAATGTCTCTGAAGCATGACTGACCCAGAATCTGTTTGTATTATTAGGTAAACTAGGGAGCCAGTGCCTCACCCATGTGTCAAGGGCTTTTTTGGAGCAAGCGGTGAGCGATTTCGTTGAAGCTGGCAGCGATAATGAGTGGAACGGTCTGCAGTACAGTGTAGCATCGCGTTTTCCTAAAGATCAACAAGAAATTGTTGCTTGACTGAAGTACACTCCCCTCTCTCTCTCGCTCTCTCTCTCCATTTTTTAAAACAGTGTACTTTGTTCAGTTTTATTACACATGTTTTAAACCTATTTGAATCGTGCCTCTGACAAATACCTTATATTACAAAAAACTAAAACTAACACTAAAACTAATCCAAACTAAACTAAAATGAAACATTTTCAGAAAGGCGAAACTGAACTAAACTAGTAACCATTAAAAACTAATAAACACTGAAAATGAAATAAAAAATAAAAATAATGGAAAAATGCACAACTATTATAACCCTGGTGAAAAACTTTAAACAAGCATTTTCTCTTACATCAAATCACACACTTTACTATTTATTAGATTATATTGGTTTAAGGTGTTATTATGATCCTGTTTGTGGATGTCAATGTAGCCTTCAAATCTATCACAGCACAATTCTTTTACATCTAATTCTTCAACTGTGGATCACCCGCTTCCTGAATAATAGGAAAAATGTGTAACAGAGTTGTCATCTATATACCACAAGGTCATGTGATCTGCCCACTAATGTTCTTCGTATATACAAAGAATGGCACTCCAAGAAGCTGTCGATCACAAAACTTAAACTCTTGTAGACCTAATCATTAATACCCCCTTGCCCATTACCAGAGTCAAGCATTTCTTTACCTCATATTAAATTGACATATTATTGATGTTAACATATTTATTAACCTAATATTCTATGTAGTATTCAAATCATTGTAAAATATTTGTTGTCCATTAAATCTCTTTGTGAGGGCAGGTATCTGTATATACACTATATTATATATAGATCTTGCCAAAGTAACTTACAGGGGCTACAATTAAGGCTACTTACAAGAGTATTACAAGAGTATTAACAAGACTTTGAATAGACAGATAAATCCCAGTCTACACTGCTTTAATTTCTTTTAATTAAGATTAATTTGGATTTTAATTAAGAAGCCTTTCTCAGGAAGCAGAGGGTCCCATATAGTACATGCAGGCCTGAATACACAGAGTACTTGTAAACACTAAGGTCAATTTAAAGCAGTTTACCTAAACAATATATTCTCAGATGATGGGAGGAAAGAGCATGGAAACTCCACAAAGTTACAAAGCAAGGGCATGAATCCCACCCACCTCCTTAAATGCTAAATATGTATGCGCATTGCCAAATGTTATGCTAATTAATAAATATCAAAATGTGTAATGTTTTACACCATGTTTTTAGACTTTTCTTGTTTGATTTGGGAAAAATATGAAACTGAGAGAACTGGATTGTTTTTGGAGAGGAAATAAAAAAGAATGGCATTTACCTTAAGACATTTACCTTAAAGTTGAATAAATAAACAACTGCAGCTAAAATGGCTGCTTCCCACTGCTTCTACAATATACTTTAATATCTATTGTTATAATCATGCTTCATTTATATGTGATATCTAAGGGCTAACAGAGAAACATTTTCATATTGATCAGGTTAATACAGCTTTAGTAAAACAAATGTTCCCCCTCCTTGCTTCGCTCCTGAAACACTGAACAATTTTGGAAGTAAGAAGGAAATGATAGCAGAGGGAGAGAGTTAGCATGGGGTGCGGGGGGGGCACTCAGCCAGGGGAAGCAGGAAGCCTGGCGGAAGGGATTAGAAAAGACAGAGAGTAAAAAAGTCATCACCTTGACTGTCCTAAATTTCTGTCTTCCCAGTTTAGATAAAATCGATTCTCAAAACTGCTTATTCCATAAACTAACCACATTACAGCCCTCAGTGGAAACTAACAAGCAAAAATCTACTTTTCGGTTTTGCCACATTAAAATTCTGTCCTTTTCTGTGTAGGACACAGGACATATGACAAACACAGGCTAGCACAAAAGAATGATTATGTTCCCTTTGTGGTTAATTGTTTGTCAATTACAGTACTATTGTATTGTTTTTCTGATTTCTTACCATATGCCCCAAAGTCAAATCCAGCTGGAACTTCCTGCATTCTGAACTCCTCCAGGTTAAACTCGGCCTGGTACATGTTCATCTGTCAGTCGCCAGCGAAGGGACAGATATTAGCGCAATGACATGTGGACGATATTCCTTATCCTAAAATAATACAACACATCCGTTCGAATGCATTCGCTTAGTTGGTTTTAACAATTAATTAACAATTAATTAATAGTGCAACTCACAATACTAAAATAAACATTGTATAACAAACATGAAAAAGATTTTCTGTCTGTTATATAAGAAAAAAAGAGTTTCATATGGGTAGTGATGGGTGTTTGCCGATCCGTCACAATAGTAAATAATACAACAATACATTACAATAACAAGCAATGCAATTTCAACTTTTATTACCTGTGACTGTCTAATTACAACAGTTCTGACGATGTATATGAAGATTGCAGTCCGGACGCTGAGGTAGGAATTTGCTGCCTCTCTCTCTCTGTTTCGGGACAGTTATAAAGAGAAGGCGCGTGTAGGGGCGTAGCCAGAGCCACCCAGAACGAATGCGCGCTGCTTCGTGACTTCTGTCCCCATAGTTTTAATGTTTTATGACGTCAGTTGTTTAGGTAGCTTCTATTACTGTTACTTAAAATACTGCAACTAAGTAGAAGTATTACCACGATAGTCACTGAGATACCTGGATAGAGCATGTTGCATACTCAGTGTTGAAAATGCATGTGTTGTAGTAGTTTGAAGTAAAAATTTCGATGAATTAATATTTCCAAAATTTAAGCCTGTCTTAAATTCCAGATATCTTGAATAAATTGTATTATCATTGTTGACAAGTAATATTTATGTTTTATAGCTTAATATATGTATTGAGAAGCAATTATACGTATATACAATTTAACAATAGTAAAAATGGTTATCACATCCAACTAAACTGTAAGAAAATATTAGGTTTAAGAGAAATAGTCATATTGCACATAGATATACGTTATATTACAATATAATGTAATGCAATGCATAAATGAATACTACAAAACACAAGTAGTAGGGAAAAACATAAAACTTACATAAAATTTAATAAATTAGAAAAGGGGTTTTAATCATAAGTCTCAAAATGACAAAACGTATCAATCTGAATTGTCGAAATCCTGCATGTTTTAAAAGCCAAGAAGCAAAACAATGGAGAGCTGGACGAGTATACAACTATGAAATCACAGCCTGAGTGGCAAGGGTAGATAACACTGCTTCAAGGACCTTGTATAAACAAACTGGCTCTGAAGAAAAAAAAACACATCTGGAAAAGTTTGTCTTCACGCGGAGCTCACGGCACAAGAGACTCGAGTCGTGATTGACTGTGGGGGGGG
>JAODKF010006973.1:0-10028 GCA_026779585.1 Mormyrus proboscirostris
TCTCCCCAAGCGAGCTTGATGGGCCGAATGGCCTCCTCTCGTTTGTATATTTCTTATGTTCTTATGTTCTTAAGAAATTTAATAATCTGTAATACCTAATAAGGAATAAATTAGCTCTACGATCACATGTAATGTGAAGTTGTCTGGAAATGTAGTTTGAAACGTAATTGTTGTGTGCGTCTCTGGTCATAAGTACGGTAACTGTCTAGTGAGCAATAGGGACAAATCTCAGACTGCAAATTATTGATTAGCACAGGGATGACTGATTTTGTTCAGAAAGGGCCATTAGGCATGCAGCTTTTCACTGCAACTCTGTGCTTAGAGTAGAACGTAGAGGACCAATCGACTTAAGAGTTTGCACAACTGGGTTTGAGCAACTAATTGAACGGTTATCCCAAAAAAACTTGCTAACACACCAGCCCTTTCTGGATAAGATTACCCACCCCTGTAGTGGCATATGCAGTCAATGTGTATTGCTTGCTTGATTGGATGTTGTGTACGCTATGGTCATTGTGCCATATGGTACACTTCACCATATATAGTAAAACAGAGAGAGAGAAAAAAACATTAATAAAATAAAAAGAAAATAATAAAACCCAAAAATAATAATAATAAATCATTATCCCTTGTATGTGTACATATGTGTATTTGTAGCCTTATGCAGACCATTGGGTGTTGTGCAGTTTCTTCATTGTACACATAACTTCAGAGGGACAAGAGTCGCCTTAGTAAAGAGTACAGCTCTTTGATGAAGTACTCCTTATTCACTGACAGCTGTCACTGCCACAATGGAAAAGTAGAAAGACACTGCAGCGGTGAAATATGAATCCACGCCTTTGTACTCGGGAAAAGACTTCTGTGATGTTTAGATATTACACGCACCTGTCTATTCCAGTCAGCCACTAACATTCTGTAAGCGACAATGTCGGACCAGGACTTTGTAAGTGTTCATAGTGTGATTGAAACGCAATGGACTGCAATCAACGTAATTACAAATGGAGCGTCTTTCACAAAATGTATATATACATACGTGTGTGTGTGATTATTTTATTATTTTATTTTATTATTATTATTATTTTATATTTTACAGTAATTTTTTGTACGTGCCTGGCTGTGAAAGTACTTTGTTTGTTGTTGCGCAGACTTGCCGTGAGTGACTAATCAGCGGTGGAACCATTGTGGTTTAAACCACAGTAGGTTAGCCGTGAGTCTGACCAGTCAGCGCTGGAACCACTGTAGTTCCAACTATGGAAGTAACTAACGTAGTTTGAACTACTGTGGTACAACGGTTTCGAGAAACAGTCATTGTTCGGATGTTAGTTAGTTTGAACTACCATAGTACGATGTATCATTAATGCTAACTTCCGTTGTTGTTCGAGAAACACACCCCAGCCTGACTCTCTTGTCCAGCCCGGCTCTCCTGTCTCGCCCTTCCAGCCTGGCTCTCCTGTCTTGCCCGTTCTGCCCGGCTCGCCCGTCCTGACCGTCCAGTCTGTCCAGCCTGGCACGCCCGTCCTGCTGGCTGCACCGCCTGCGGCCATGTTGGAGGCCCTGTCTCCTGTTCCCCTAGCATTGGTTCCAGTCCCCGAGGAGGTCCTGGACTATATGACTGCCAGGAGGAGCTTGAGTGGGACCCCTCGGCGACCTCCTCATGGACTCCCTCTTCCTTGCCCCACCAAGACCGACACCCCTCAGGACCCCGCCTTTTGGTGTCCCGTAGGGGAACAGGACATGGACGTCAGGCCCGGGTCCTGTCCGCTCTGCCCCCTGGCTCGCCCATTCGGCCCCTGGTGGTGGCTAGTTGGCTGCCTGCGGGTCCTGCGGCGCTGGCTCGGCGGTCGCCTCTGGGCCCCCCTACTCCGGCTGGGTGTCGGGTGGCGCCTTCGCCGGCTCCGGCTTCCCCTCTGCCTGCTTTCGCTGGTGTTTCCTCCTGCTCCCTCCTTGTCCCCTCTGGCTCTCCCTCATCCCGTTCCCTCGGCCCCTGTGGGGTTCCCTATGGCTCCGGCCTCCCTCTCGCCTGCGGCCCCTATGGCCGCTGCCCGTCGCCCGCCTGGGTTCTCTCGGGCTCTCCTTTGTCCCCCGTCCGTTCCTGTCTGGTCTCCCTTGTTCGCTCCTCGTCCCTTTGTTCCTCCTGTCCCTGCTCCTCGTCCCTCTGTCTCTCCTGTGTTCACTCCTGGCCCTTTTGTTCCACCTGCCTGTGTTCCCCCGGTGTCTCCTTTCCTGGTCTGTCTGTCTGTCTGCGTTCCCTGTTCTATGTAAGGTCTTGTCTTACATCTTGTCCCTGAGCCTGTTCTGTGTCTCCGTTCTGTTCCCAGTCTCTCGTTAATGGTTGTGCTTTTGTCTTGCAGGTTCCGTTTCCCCAGTCTCGTTTCGTCCGTCGCCCCCCCTGGGGCGTGCCCGGTGTGCACACCTTTGGAGGGGGGGGGGTTCTGTCACGCCCAACTCTGTCCGATCCTCCTGTGTGCCATGCCCACCTCATTACCTCGTGTTAATGCCCGATTGTTCCCACCTATTGCTCGTTGAGTTCAGCTTGTCATGTGTATTTAGTCCGTGTCTCAGTCTGTATTCCCCAGATTCATCATTGTAATGTTATGTGATTTTCGTTGCTGTCTCCCTGAATAAACCCGTTTACTCGTCACCTTGCCGTCTGACCTGCTCCTTCCCTGCGGCTTGCCTGCTCGCCCACCACACGGCATAACAGTTATTTGGCAGTGGTTTGGATGTCGCAAGGATGACGTTGAGCAAAACACAATTATCTGCAAAGTATGCCACAAGTCCATTGCCACAAAAGGTAGTAGTACCACAAAGTTGTATCATCACCTGAAAACCCATCCACTGCAAAACGAAGAATGCCTCAAACTTCGTATGTCCACATCTCAACCTACACCAAAGAAAACGGAGCCAGCCCAGAAGCAAATAACTCTGGCTGCTTCATTTGCTAAACCAATCCCATACGAGAAAAAAAGTGTAAAATGGAAAGAGATCACGGCCGCATTAACAAAACTTATCACCAAAGATATGGTCCCAATTAGTACAGTGGAAAAGCCAGTCTTCAAAAATCTCCTAAGGACACTTGACCTAACGTATCAACTACCTGGCAAATTTTTTGCTGAGAACACGTTGTACATTTCAGTGAGAAAAAAGGTGGCCGACCAGCTAACAAACGTGTATCGTGATATAGCTTAAACTGCAGATCTGTGGTCCAGCAGACCCTGTGAACCTTATCTCAATTTAACAGTACATTACATCCACGAGTGGGAGTTGAAAAGTTTGTGCCTCCAAACAAGCTTTTTCCCAGATCATACAGGAGAGATAATTGCACAGGGGCTGAAAGATGCTCTTATGTCATGGAACCTGTCAGAGACCCGTCTAGTGTGCATCACGATGGATTATGTGGCTAATATAGTCAAAGCCGTGAGCCTGAATGAGTTGACTAAACTACAGTGTTTTGGCCACAGGCTGTACCTTGCTGTTGGTGAGTATTTGTTTAGATTTGTTTATTATTAACAGTAAACCGATTACTAAGACATCAAATAAGAACTATGTTTAATTATTTTGTGATTCAATTAAAAATTAGGTGTGAGTATTTCATTTTCTTTCATGCAAATATATTTTAAATACTAATATATGTAAAACATATAATGCCTGAAATATTTGGTCAAAGTTTAAAATCTGTGAGATTTGATGATAACAATATAAATAATAATAATAAAATAATAATCATTAGGCATGTTGCTGTGACTGTCTAAGGGAGAATTAAGATATAAGGCAGATGTGACCACAAGTGGTACTAATGGTTTGAGCTTTGTTGAATTACAAGATATTAATACAAGATACAAGATATTTGTCAAATAAGTTTAAGTGAAGTAAGTGAGACTATTATTGTTTTAATTAGGCAGTGTAAGTCACTCTGGATAAGAGCATCTGCTAAATGTGTGAGGGCTTGTATTTAATTAGATACATTTTGTCAACCGTTTGGCACCACTAATAATACAGTTCCAGATATAGGCTAGGGCATTAGGCTAAGTGACTGTATCGTTGGATTTCATAACAATTATAATATCTTTTTACTTTCATTTTATTCTCAAGAGAGAAGCATGCAAGACCCCTGTATTGAGCGTGCAGCTGTTGTTTGCAGGAAGATTGTGAGCAGTTTCTCCTTCGGTTGGAAGAGGAGGAGAGACCTGGCATTAGCACAGAAAGAGCTAAATATCCCTGAACACCAGCTGATCAGTGAGTCTCCTACCAGGTTGGGATCTCGCCAGAGGATGATTGAGTGGGTGCTTGAGCAGGAGCAAGCAATTTCTCTGGTCTTGACCTCAGACAAAAAAACAAGGCATCTTGTTCTGACCTGGCAAGACCTCGAAGTCCTTGAGTCAGTGAACAAGGCTCTAAAACCCCTTGTGGAATTCACTGATGCTCTATCAGGTGAGAACTATGTCACAGTGTCCTCTGTGAAGCCTGTGCTTAATCTCTTCCACTCTACCATCTTAGCAGTTCAAGAGGATGACACTCCATTGACCCAGTCCATTAAAAGCTCTATCCTGGATTACCTGAGGAAGAAATTTGCTGAGCCTGCCACAGACACTTTGCTGGACATGGCATCACTAGTGGATCCCAGATTCAAAATGGCGTAAAGATTATATGAAATCAAGTGCAGAGCTATACTGGAGATGGAGGCAAAGAGATCTGACCAAGGCACAATGGGGTCAACTGCTCCACAGCCTCATAAAACATCAACAGTATCAGAGCTAGAGCCACCAAAAAGAAAACCCTTGGAAGTTTCTTTCTAATGCCAACAGCATCCCCTGCCATTGCCACAGCAGCATTCAGAGTCCGAGAGCAAATGAAAACAGAGTTGTCTGCCTACTTGCAATCTGTTGGTGCTGACAGTGAATCAAATCTCCTGCAGTGGTGGAAGAACCATGAGGAACTGTACCCAAATCTGAAAAATTCGGCAAAAAAGTATCTGTGTGTGCCCGCAACCAGTTCCCCCAGGGTGGGCTAAAGAGTGTTTGGTACCAGTGGCAATGTTGTTACATGCCACCGGGCATCACTCAAGCCAAAAACCTATAGAGAACTTGTTACTGATTGCTTGTCACAACTGTAAAGTTGCAGTTTCCCAGTTTAAATGAAGAATTTGCCATATTAAAATTTGGTTTAAAATATAGACCTTGTTATGTTAAATGCTTTAAAATAAAGTGTTATATATTAAACTTTAGTTTAAAATAAAGTTTGCTGTACTATCCTTTGATGTAAAATAAAAGCATTTATATTATATAAGCATTATATTGGTGTCATTTTATGCAATATAGAGCCAAATTTATCATTTATATAGTGATTTCGAGGAAATTTCAAGATATTGAGATATATATTGTCACACTAGGCGGGCGCATGGAGCGTGGACAGAGAGGAGGACACCGGAAGTCGGGGCAAAAACAGGGTTTCTTTGAAGTAGTGCTACACAAGGCAGGCAACGCTAGGACTGACATAACAATGACCGGACTGGGGAAACAAACTGAAACACGGACTAAATACATTGCACTAATGACAGTAACCGGAAACAGCTGATAAACACAGGGAATCCACATGAGGTTAACGAGGGGGGCGTGGCACAGGAGGATCAGCACAATCGGGGTGTGACAAATATTGTGTATTGTGATATATCTTAAAAATATTGCAAGATTATTTTTTTGCCATACTGTATCTCCCAGCCCTACACTGAATGTACTGAATGTTCTGAAATCTTTGACACTTTGAGTAAACTACAGTTCAGTAAGCCAACATTTTTATCTTGGGAAAGAATGTAATTGTTTATTACATTATTTGTTATTTATTTAATTTAATGTCCTTATGCTATAATGTGTTGTACCTTTTGTATGGGCAATGTTTACTTCATGTACACATGTTGTGTGATATTGTTTCTGTTTACACTGTAAAACTAAATGTTCAATGAACTGACCAAGCCTTCTCTGATAAGGTGTCGACCTACCTGCACAAATGTATTGTATAGTTTATTTTATTTATTTATTCTTTTTTTCCTAGTACAATTTTGATTTATGTGCAATACCATATGGTAAAGGCTACTAAATCCGCGCTGGCTCACGCAACGATGCTGGTGCACCCATCCTCTGAAGCCTTAATTGCCATTACTATAGACGCTTCTGACTACACCATTGGCGTGGTACTTGAATAGTGGGTGGGTGGTGGCTGGCAGCCTCTTGCTTTCTTCAGCTAACAGCTGCGCCTCAGTGAACGATAAAACAGCACTTTCGACCTGGAACTGCTCGGTCTCTACCTTGCTGTCTGGCACTTCCCTGTTGGAGGGCCACAAGGTAGCTGAGCCTTAGTGTGCACATCAACAGAGACAGCTTTCCTACATCTCAGAATTCACCACAGACATACAGCAGGTCATGGGTAAGGCTAACATCATTGCTGACTGTCTAACCCGATCTCTAGTGGGTGCCATCTATTTGGGTCTCGACTATGCGGCTATGGATGCTGATTAAGGCACAGATGAGGGTGTACAGGCTCTCAAGACAGCGGGCACCAGCCTGCAGTTGGAGGATGTGGCTTTTTATGCCGCTGGTACTGCACTCCTTTGCGACCCCTCCACTGGGCACCCCGACCTATGGTTCCCACTGAGTGGAGATGACGGGTTTTTGATGCTGTCCATTACCTCTTTCACCCTGGCACAAAACCCCCTCAAAGGCTTGTGTCAGTCAAGTTCGTCTTGCACGGGCTTAAAAAGCATGTCAGGCATTGGGAATCCACTTGGATGCTGAGGTCCATCGTTACACCAAGGCCCTCCTTGTGCAGTTCCAAATTCCGGAAAGGAGGTTCGATCATGTCCACCTCAACCTGGTGGACCCCTTGCATCCCTCCCATGAGTTCATTTACCTCCTCACCATGGTGGATAGAACCGCTTGTTGGCTTAAAGCCATTCCACTTTCAGCTCCTACATCCATGGCGGTTGCTGGCATCTTAATAGGGTCCTGGGTTGCCTGTTTTGGCACCCTGTTAGACCTCTCCTCTTACCATGGCTCGCAGCTCACTTCAGAGCTCTGGTCTGCTGTGGCAGCCTGTTTGGGTATGAAGCTCCACCACACTACTGCTTATCACTCTCAGTCCAATGGGCTGTGTGAGCGATTCCATCGCTCTATAAAGGCCGCCGTCTGGGCCAGCCTCAAGGATGGCGACTGGGCGGATAGGCTCCCGTGGGTCATGCTGGGCCTCAGAACAAACCCGAAGGCTAACCTCCAGTCCTCCTCGGCTGAACTGGTTTATGGCTAACCCTTACAGGTCTCTGGGAGTTTTCCCTGACAGCATGACTTCCTGGTCCGCCCCTGCAGCAGCATACCCTACTACTAGACAAAGCTGCACATTTTGCTCTTTAGCCCATCTTTTTGTCTGATACAACACCCATCGGGGCCCCCTTCAGCCTCCTTATGAGGGCCTTTTCCATGTTGTGGAGGCCAGCGACAAACACTTCCTTGTCAACACTGGTGGGACTCCAGAATGCCTCTCTGTTGATCACTTTAAGCCAGCTCACTCAGACCTGAGTGAGCCTGGTGACCTGGCCCAACCCCCCTGCCGGGGATGACCACCGGGCCCCCTGCTCCAGCCTCGCATTGCCACAGGGGGACAATCATTCCTGCTGGCCCTGTTTCAGCCCCTTGCCCTATCCAGCAGAGCCACCATAGCCAGCCTATTTCTACATGTGAACACTTGCTCGTCTGTCAGTGACTGGAGCAATCTGGTTTTATGCCTAAGAATTCTACCATCGACCATATCCTGGCACTGAGGGTTCTTATTGAGCGCAAGCACGAATATCAGCAGAGGTTCTTTGCAGCCTTTGTCGATTTTCATTAAGTGTTTGACTTGAGTCGCACTGTGGGACATCTAGAGACTTTGCGGGATCCCCCCTAAAGCTGCTGGACATCATGGCCGGCCTATAAACTGGTAGTGTGAGTGCTGTGCAGAGTGGAGAGAGAACCTCCACGTGCTTCCTAATTGATTTTGGGGTTCTCCAGGGGTGTGTTCTTGCTCCTACTCTGTTCAGTACTTGTATGGACTGGGTGTTGGGCAGGGCTGTGGGGTCCAGCAGCTGTGGGGCATCCATTAATGAAGAAAGATTTACTGATCTTGATTTTGCCAACGATGCTGCGATCTTAGCGTCAATGGAGGCTCTGATAGGGGCTCTCGAGTGAGGAGTTGGAGTGTCTGGGATTGCATGTGTCCTGGTTAAAGACTAAGATCCAGGCATTTAATGACTTCTTGGGCTCAGCTATCAGTAGTGTGTCTGTCTGCGGGGAGAATGTCAACCTTGTCGAGAGATTTACCTATGTTGGCAGCAACATTCATGTCTCTGGTGACTCTCCCTATGAAGTCAGCAGATGTATTGGAAGAGCATGGGGGGTCATGATATTGCTGGAATGGGGTGTGTGGCATTCCCAAATCTTTGCAAGAAGATGAAGGTCCAAGTCTTTAGAGTCCTGGTGCTCCCTGTCTTGCTGTATGGCTGTGAGACATGGACGCTATCCAGTGACCTGAGATGAAGACTGGACTCCTTCGGTACCATATCTCTTTGGAGAATCCATAGGTACTGATGGTTTGGCTTTGCGTTGAATGAGTGGTTGCTAGAGGAGTCCCGAATGAGGCACATTACCTGCATTGTGAGGGAGCATCAGTTACGGCACTACAGCCATGTGGCATGTTTCCCTGGGGTGATCTGGTTCACAGGATCCTCATTGCTGAGGACCCAAGCGGCCCAACCAAGCCAAAGGGACGCCCACAGCACTTACACAAAAGTTCTGACAGGTGATGGGACTTTTATCATGTGCCTTTCCTGTAAACACAAACATACACATGGCATTAATGCAGTGGTGGACTTTTGTCTTGCTAACAATAAATGTTTCTCATACTGGTCTATACACACAAGTTGCCAGTTTGTACAGAGCAAATGCGATGTGCTTTCGGGTTGGAACTGGTGGTCGGTGGCTGCCTAATACTGGTCCAATAAAAGGTCCAATGTGCTGGCACAGCATTCAGAATGTTTAACTGGACATCCTAAAATGTTTAAGCCTGAGGTTTGGTCTAAAAGTGGTTTGCTACTACATAAAATGTAATTATTTTATTTCAACGGGATCTTCTTTGGATGAAAAACATGTACACTTCTGACTCATTGAACTAATAAAATAATTTAAAAATGCTGAAAAATGTACTCGTTCGAGACAAAGTACAATGTCAATGAGCCTCTGGAAGGTGGCTATTAGGCGTTCCTGGAAGGCCATATTTTGCTTAGGTGCCAGGCTCTTGTTAAGGTCTAGCGTAGATAAGCAGGCTTACCTAGCTCAATAAGTTCATCAGATTGGACAATGTTTTTCAAGCAGAATTACAGGAGCTCAGGGTGCCATCCATACACCAAGGTTTCCATCGTCCACCACAATAGGACTGGACCAAGAGCAAGGAATTTCAATCACACCAAGCTGTTGCATCTTTTCAACCTCTAGCTTAATAACTCTTCACCATTCCTATGGGATATGCCCCTCAGGGAGTGTCCCAGTATGGTGTTGGATGAGGTTGGTGCATCATGTGAGGCTGAAAAATAAATCCTGGGAGTTGTTGTTGTCTAGCAGCACTGTACAGAAGGCTGATAGGACAGGCTAGAGCCTGATCCACTGTTTGAATAAGTTTACAATGTAGGCCTGTTCTGAGGAAAGCTAGCTTGGGTCCCAGGCCCAGTAAGTTAGGTTCCCACCTTTGCCACCATGATGTAAAGTCCCTGCCAGGAGCTCAGGAATTTGCAGGAATGTGTAACCACCTACCTTTGGACAGGCTGGTTATAGGCCTTTTGGGACTGCTAGTTTTGTTCCAAGATGGCGGCAGCATGTCTCCTTGTTGAATGTTTGTCTTAATTTTTTTTTTTTTTTTTTTTTTACCATCTTATATGGACCTCTCCTGGAGCCGACACCTTATCGTGGTGGAGGGGTTTGCGTGTTCCAATGATCCCAGGAGCTAAGTTGCCC
>JAODKF010006974.1:0-10023 GCA_026779585.1 Mormyrus proboscirostris
TGTGTTTAGTTTTACCACTTGTAAATGGAATGTTGATTATCTAGATATACAACCTACTGATAATACAGTAAAATTTGGAGGACATAGTATGTAACTGCCAACTAAAGATGCTGTGAGGTTTAAGTTGTGACTCAGCAAGGATTGGATTTAATATATTTTACTAAGGACTGGACACGATTAATATTTAGTGTAATATTCCTTCAAACTGCCAATGTTCAGGTAAGAAGAATGAGCATAAAAATAAGATGAAGAAACAATTTAAAATAGACCAGTTTGGACGGTTTCCTGGCATACACTTATTGTGTTTTAGGAACCTTTAAGCTTTATTTTCACATCATTCACATCTCACTGGTACAGTCACAGTTCTCCTTATTGTGCTCTTCACATCCTGAGTGAGAAAACTACGTGAAGTACAACACAGAGCACAGTGCAGGTAAGAAAAGCTTCTTAACATTATTAGTCTTACCATGTCATCTGAGGTTAACCTGTACCACCAATTCAGTTTCCAGTCAAAGGGAGAAACATTTAATGCTACATATATTCTGGTTTCTGTTACTGATAAATAAATAGAAGCATTCTTTGTTTACTCTAGGAATATTTACATTTTCCTTCAGATTTCAAGACATAGGGATCTGTAAGGTAGTTTTGATTTGTTATTACAATAATAAATAACATGGTCACAATTAACTTGTGGGGACAAGAATAATGTAGTAGCAGATGCTTACTTAATGCGTTAATTAACCAATAACTAAGTGTTACCTGCTGATCCCATGCTTGTTCGGTAATACATTGCATCTTCATAATGCATTCACAGAACATTCATAAGCACCATGTAAGTATACCTTAACCTCCTCACACACCTTAACAGCTTAAATGTACAATAAAAACATACATTTTTGATTATACAATTATAATGTTTTTTATTATCATAATGTTTGTTTTTAATGCACAGACACTCCTTTACTTACAAACATTCAACTTACAAACTTTCAGACATACGAACGAAGAGGACCGTAAGTCCAAATTATGTCCACTGGGCTCCCATTTCCTGTCCGCAACATAATTTTTTTTTCTGCACTCCAGTTCCGCCTAGTACGACTTCTGGCCACTACTACCGTCGCACAGCGTGCATCTCCTAGCATCCTAGTTCTTAGTACTTGCATTTACCCTCAAAATGATGGTGAATAACCACTTACGGACATTTCAAGTTGCAAATGGCCTTTTGAAACATATCTTGTTTGTGAGTAGAGGAGAATCTGTATATCTAAAATGTTAAGAAATATTACTCTGTTAAAGTACACATACATGCTGCTTATGAATGTTCTATGAATGCATTATAAAGGCATTATGATGGTGCAGTTAATGTAAAGTGTTACCCAGTAATGTTTTTGTTATGATTTTTGACCATTATTAATAATAATAGAATAGTAATAAAACTAATAATAAAATAGTAATTATAGGAACATGCTTCAGTGAAAGTCATGAACAAAAAAATTTGCTAACATTTTCTGCATAACTTCAGTAAGAAATTCAGGGTTAGCATAAGGAAAATTTGCAACAATAGAAGGCAACTAAGCTGTTATAGTTAAAATCTCAAGTATTTGAATTAAAAAGTGAAAGAAATAAAGACGAATAAAGACGTGCTATATAGGTGATTTATCCAATTAACCCAGTGTGAGAAATTGTCTTAATGTGCATTTATTGAGTGTATGATCTCCCTGGTCTTTACCAATTTCTTGTATCACCTCCTGTGTTGTTTATGTGTGTGATTCCTGATCCCTTGCATGGCTTGTTCATACTTCATGCAAAAGCGGGTATGCCATAGTGCCGGACCATTGACGATCCTGAATTTTCATACTTTTAGTGCCAACCCACCAGGCAACTGCACACTTCTATATCAGGCTTGTGGTGGAGCAGTAGTGCAAAGCTGCTGTTAAAAGTCACATTTATGAAGCGTGGTATGGATGTTATTGGAAAAATTATTTTTAAGAAAACTAAGCATGTAATATGTATGTACAGTACACAAGGCAGGATTATTATTCTTAAACATTTCCATAAAATTAAGTAAAATAACTAATATATGAAAATAAAAATTAGAACCTGATGAGAGCTATAAAGATTGCTTCCAAAACCAACTGAAATAAAGACAAATGGCAAATACTTTTTTTTTTACTGTTCTAAAATACTATTTAGCTACAGGTTTGGTTATCATCGGAAATCTTGTGCAATGCACTTTAACCATAGAAATAGCCAACAGCAGTACATCGCAACATTTTGTAGTAGCTAGCTAAGTCCTACAAGTCTCTATGCATCCCTAGAAATGAAATTACGAAGACCAGAGGTAAAATATACAATGCTCATAGAAAGTCTTTGGATGCTTTCATAATTCTGTAAAAATGTTGCAAATTTTTTGCAACATATCTGTACATATCTTCCACACATTTTTTATTAAAATGTGATCTTTTTTCGATTTTGTTCTTGCCATTTTAACTATGCAGAGTAAATTTGGGTTTCAGTTTATTACTACTTGATGTGATGGGACAGGGATGCAAGACAGGAAAACAGGCGCTGGAGTCTAAAGATATGGGGGAAACAGGATTTATTGGGATTGACACACTCAGGAACCCGGAAAACTAATGACGTTAACCTTCTGGAGTCAACACATCAGTGTATCTTTTTCATGTATTTCAGTTCATAACTCGCAGAAATCTTATTATAGAAACATGAAAAAAATGCTGACTAAATCCGTAATCTGTCTTCTTTTCAAAACATTCATTATCGGGAGTATTAAAGTTTTTAAAATTAGATTAAATCAGCAAAAACTAAACCATGTCACCTTACTTTGTTTTACCTGCATCGGGGGTGTGTAGTGCCGCTGTCACCCGAAGAGCGCTATTCACATTCTAAAAAGCCGCATTAGCACAAATTCAAATCGCATTCGCATGGTAATTTGATTAACAACGCAGCTGTGAAACGCAATCCAGATACATCCTCATCAGCGCCATAACATACACATAAAAGTCGCTACATATTCAATGAAAGGAGCCAGAAATAGTGACATGAGTTAGGTTTTTCTTATTTATTTATCCAACTGAATGTTGCAATTACACCATTTAGTTATCTCCATGTAGCTAAGACTTTGGTGATCAGATATCTGGGATCAAAACAAACTTCCACCATTGCTTACTCTGTACTTTTATAATGTTTCCGCAAGTGTTCCAAACTGCATTTTGCAATGTCTGTACTTTGATGTCAAATTGCAAACTTCACATAAATCTGACATATCTACAAAGATTAAGATGAGTGTAATGGCAAAACAAAAATATAAGAAACAATTTATTTGCCATAAATTAAGTTTATGATATTGAATGAAATGTGTGACCATGCCCCAGTCAGTGAAAGTGTCTTCCCTACCCCAAACTCCAGAGGGTTAATGACCAGACTAAGGAAAGATTCACAGGTAAGCAATGAAATACACTGAATCATTAGGAAAAACTAGAAACAGCTGGTAACAAGGAGGATTCAACACAACATAAACGAGGTGGCATGGCACACAGGAGGAACAGCACAATCAGGGCTGTGACAGAAAAGCATGCACACCAGGCACGCTTAACAGGACCAGGGGGGCTGGACAAGACCCAGGGACAGATTGAACAACACCACCTAGAGGGAGACAAATGCAATAACATTAACGACGGGAACAGCACCGACACACAGAACAGGCAAAAAGACAGCAACAACGACACCAACCAGCAAACCACGGGGAACACAGACAGGCACAAGGGCACCAAAGACGGAAACACAGGAACCGGGGCAACCAAAGGAAAGGAAGACACAGGGGGAACACAACTAGGGGACAGACTAACTGAAGGGACAAAACCAAGGGAAAAACCCACGGGAGGAACTGAACCAGCAGGGGGCACCCTGAAGCACTAGAGGAGGTGAGGAGGGAGTCGGAGGGACCACCAGAGAAGGCAAGGAGGGTGCACTTCTGGGAAAGGCACCGCAGCTGTGGGTGCTGACCTGAGAGAAGTGGCAACAGTGGCTTCAGGCACCCACAGAGCTAACACCGCTGGATGGAGGATCGGGAGAGGATGGAGGGGAGAAAGCAGAGACCACAACGGACCCCAGAGGGACTCCTGGTATATCCTCCTGTCTGCGATCCGTCCGCTTTTTTCTCTGCCGTGCTGGTGCTGCAGGATCATTCAGCATGAATGAAGAACATAGAATACATGCCATAGGTGAATAGGAGCTGAATTTCGATGTCAGGGTACAAATGGGCCACACAGAGGATTCTTTCTGCATCACCCAACAAGGGATAGCATTGCTAGACCCAGCCCTGAGATATGGTGCTAAGGGAGACATTCCAGATATTCCAGACTGATGGGCCATTGACAGTATGCAAAGGTGTGGTGACTCCAAAGTCACTTAAAAGTTGTAACACCTTAGTAATCAACCCTCATGCAATTGTTTGAATGCCTCATTCACCGTTGTGTAGCCAGCCCCTATGTCTATAAACTTAAGAGCTCAAAAGTCTTGGCAAGAAATGTTTATAATGTGATTTTTTGCAATTTGTCAGCACCACTGAAAATAGGTTTTTGAAAAGTGTATGTTTAAAGTAGATTTAAAAAAAAAAAATAAAATAATCACATTCTAAATGATCTCAGATTATTGGTGCTGAATAAAGCATGTTTTTTAGATAGGTGAAATATTTTACAGTTTTTCCAAATGGTTGAAATATTAAAGATCATTTTGGGAACGAAACTGCCAATTGCCAGACGTCTTTTACTGAATCAGACACTTGTTTGGCAAAACTTTAAACCGTGCTCACCTAGTTAGACACAACTTGCAGATCTCAGTCATCCTTTTTGCAAAACTCAAAAAACTCATTCTAATTCATCAAAAAACATCTTGCGCTGTGGTGAACATTGATGCAAAATAGAAAACACAGGCTACAGAAGTGAAGGGCAGCCAGCACACAGTAGTCATTTAAACACAATGACTCAAAACTGTCTCACACATTTCTAAACATTTGAAGAAGCCAAAGAGTAACTAGAACATAGAATACATGCCATACTGTAGGTGAATAGGAGCTGAATTTCGATGTCAGGGTACAAATGGGCCCCACAGAGGATTCTTTCTGAATCACCCAACAAGGGATAGCATCACTAGACCCAGCCCTGAATGATAAGGCAGAATGAATATTCTTCCGAGACTCTGGCTTGGCAGTTGCACAACATTTTACTGTAATATGCCTCTCATTTGTTTGCTTTTTGGCTTTGTCCTTTATAGCAACTTTTCTGCAGTACTGAATACGGCAAACGTTACATATTAGTTATCAGTCAACTGCACAGTATACAAATATTTTTGGTAGACGACCATACTTTTTTTTTTTTTACTATAGTCTTCCGGTTTCTAATGTCCATGCCAACAACAGTTCTGACTGGTAGTGTTTTAAATTTTTTGCTGTAGTGTGTAATGACTGTACAGTAGTGTTTAACCAATTGGCTTGATGCGAGATCTGAAAGCAGTGTTTGCTTTTGAGCAAAGATAATACAGTTTTGAGAAGATTGTTTGATTTTGCTTAATGACTGTAAGGTTTTGTGAGTTTGAATTTTAGGGTTTGTGCTTAGTGGTTTGATTAAAGGAGAGGAGATTTTAGGAAATGTGTTTAGTGTGAATGCGCAGCCACCAGCAGCCTTTCAGACTGTTAGCCATACAGAAAGAAAGAACACACTAAGGAATGTGTCTGTTTTATTCCAGCACAGTACAGAACCATATGCTTTTTTTTCATTTTCTACTCTGTCCTCCTTTATTCTCCACAATCAACCTTATTACTTTGTTTAGGCCTGTAATTAGTCTGTTACACACATTTTTGGTCACTCTCTTTTCCCAAAATAACTCTTGGACACGCTGCTGCTTTGGACCTGGCTTGGCCTCCTTGCGGATGTCTCTCATCATATGCCAAACAAGCTCAATGGCCTTCAAATCTGTTTAATTTTTATATACCTCTCATTGCTTGACAATATCAGTCTTATTACTTTGTTTAGGCCGGTAATTATTGTATTGCACACATCTTAGGTCTGCCTCATCTCCAAAGAGGGAAGTAAAATTCTAATTTCATCAATAAACTGACTAAAAACACAGATTTTTGCTAGGTTTTGGGCATTTTTACCTCACAACAGAAACTATTTCTTAGGCCACATTTCACAGGCCATTTATTGCAATGTAGTCAGTTGATTAATGAAATTGGAATTTTGTCTAAATATAGGAAAATTATACTTTCTTAGATTTTAATTTTTTGCAGTGGAGTTACAGTACCTGATGTCAGGTATCTCACCTGATTTGAGGTCACTTCAGCTATCATGATCACTGCTCTCCCTGGTGGATGGATAAATCATTGCAAGTACTTTACACACAGAGAGTTAAGGGGCGGATCATGCCGGCCCCCTTGTTCATTACATCATCGTGGGGGATCTCATTACAGTCAAGGGCCAACCAAGGCCCTATCATGGAAACAGGGGAAAATTCAAGTGGCTGCATCTGAAGTAAGCAATGCTGGCAGTTTGTTTTGATCCCAGATATCTGATCACCAAAGTCTTGGCTACATGAGGATGACTAAATGGTGCAGTTGCAACATTCAGTTGGATAAATAAATAAGAAAAAACCTAACTCATGCCACAATTCATTGAATATGTCGCAACTTTCATATGTATTTTTTTTTTTTATTCTTTGCCCACCCCCGCCCCCCTCTTCGGTGTGACATATAAACCGAGATAGATGCGAAAAGTATGCTTATTTTTATCCAAAATGTCTTATTTTTAACTCTTTAAGAAATTACTGAGGTCCAGACCTCGGTGACTCATATCTGGCTACGAGTGCTCCCCAGATGAAGACATATCTGGCTATGAGTGCTCCCCAGATGAAGACATATCCGGCTATGAGTGCTCCCCAGATGAAGACATATCCATTCAAGATGAACTCACAGTGACAAGCAGGCATAAGACAACACATACAACCAGATGGAAACTGTAACCCAAGGTGGTCGAGTTGCAATCTAATTGAGTGTGGGAGACATACTGACAAGCATATGGACGATCGTGATCTTCCCGGCGTCATTCACATTCATTTTTAAAGGACCCCCTTGCTCAGTATCTCTTCCCAGCCATCTCTGTGCTCTCTGAAGCTGTCCAACAGCATTATACCGCCGGGGCAGCTAGGAGATGGAGTACATTAAGTAGCTGATACAAGAGGACAACACAGGAAAATTAATTTCTGCTTAGTGAGGGGAAGGAAGTATGTTTTTATTTTGATTCAGATAATATGTTTTGTGATATTTTGAGACTTATAGCTAAGACTGAGGCAAGATCATGACAAAATGGGCCCAAGTCTGAGACGAGACCAAGACTGGATCTCGAGAAGTACAACTCTGGTGTTGGGTGATCAGGTCCCTTTCTGTAAGCTTACAGTATGTGGTTACCATTTCGTAGCTGAACTTGCTCCCAGATGGTTCCACTCCAGAATCACTTCAGTTACGGTTGACTAGGGAAGCTCTAATATGACAGAAATTAAGAGATCCGACTTGTTGGAAAGGTGTCCAATGGTGTTCAGTTAGTGTGCCAGGTTACAGTAACTAACTTCTTCTTTATGACCATCCATTCTGCCACCATTGTTTGATACTGGAGAATGCATGGCTGTCTGCTTACACACCAAAGTGGGTGTGGCTCATGTGGCCGGTTCCTGTAGTGTGGGTGTCCTTATACTTTTGACAATATTGTCTTTATTGAATGTCACACTTTTATATGAAAAATATGGATTAGTTAAGATCTGTATTGTAACTTTATTAATATAATCGATATAAAGCTCTGCAAGTCAAGTGAACTCAAACTCAGATTTCATTAATTCCATCTATCTGTTTAGATATCAGACAGCTACATTTTACATCACATATCAAACAGCTACATTTACATTACTCAGGCATTTAGAATTTTTATCATAAGTATGCTTTCCTGATGTATGTCATGATCCGCTCCGTCCGATCCTCCCGTGTGCCACGCCCACCTCATTTCCTCATGTGATACCCTGATTTTGATCACCTGTGTCCTGTTAATCCCTGACTAGTCTGTGTATTTAGTCCGCGTCTTTCCCCAGTATGACAGATCAGTCATTGTTGTTGTTATGGTTGTTCGTGCCTGTCTGCCTGTCTCGGCTCAATAAACCCCGATTCCCTGTACGTCCGGCTCTGCTCGCCTCCTTGCCCACTCGCCTGCCCACCTACCGTGACAGAATGACTGATCTCCTGAAGAACGCTGCGCAGCAGGAGGACGATCCTTGGCTCTTCTTGCTGCATGAGGTGGCGTATTTGCGCGAGCAGCCTGAGATCCGGGAGGATCCAGGTTTGCTCGCCGTAACCGAGCGGAGCTGGGAGCTCCTGCAGGGGGTAACCCCGAAGACAGAGGAGGGTAACATGGCGGAAGTACGCTCCCTTCTGCGAGAGCTCGCCCGCAAGGTGAGAGAGAGGAAGCCCCAGCCGCTCGCCTGCACAGAGGCAACTTCGCCTCCCGTGACAGGGACCCGGCGGCGGAGAAAGAAGCGGCGCCGCGGGAAGGGAGAGGACGCCCTGACCCTCTTCGTGGGAGCCTGCACCCTACTCCCTACCTGGGAGGACGCCGCGATCGCCTACCCGGTCAAGCCCCGCCGAAGAGCTGCCTCGGCCGATGGAGGCTTATAATTATCGGCCGGAGTGTCTGGGGCAACGGGGAATAAGGGCCGTCAGGGACGGCATTCCCTGAGTCCCTAAAGTCCTTAAAGGGGCACCGTCCTCGCTGAGGACATGCGCTCGGGCATTCCTGCCCGAGGTTCCGGACCTGCCCGAAGTTCCGGATCCGCATGTGCCGGGCCGAATGGCTGCCCCTCCCGCCGCCGCTGTCGCCACGACTGCCTGCACGCCGGAGGTGCCTGCCACAATGCCCCCGGCTGCCTGCGTGCCTGAGGTGCTTGCCACAGCGCCTGCTGGCCGCACGCCCGCGCCCACGGAGACGCCCCCTGCTGGCCGCACGCCCGACACGGTCCAGCCCGTCCTGTCCTGCTCGCCGGTCCAGCCCGTCCTGTCCTGCTCGCTGGTCCAGCTCGTCCTTCCCATCTCGCCTGACCTGCCCTGCTCTCCTGACCAGCCCGCGCCACCGCCTGCTGTGACAACACCAGAGACCCTGACTATAGTCCCCGAGGAGGTCCCAGACTATGGAACTACAGCTCCTTCCTCTGGAGTGGAGGAGGAGCTCGAGCGGGACCCCTCGGGGATCTCTCTCGGGACTCCTAACCCCAGGCCCATCCGGAACCGACCCCCGGTGAGACCTCGCTTGTCGGTGTCCCGGAAGGGACGTGGACACCGGTGTCGGGCCTGGTTCCCGCCCGCCCTGCCCCCTGGCTCACCCTCGGCCGCCTTGGCGGGGGCTCCGGGGCCGCCTGCGGTGCCTGCGGCTCGGGGTCGCCTTCAAGCCCCCCCCCCGGTGCCTCGGTGCCAGTCCTCGGCGTCGCCTCCGGCGCCTTGTCGGCCGCCTCCGGGCCCCTCTGCTCCGTCTGGGGGTTGGACGGTGCCTCCCCGGGCTCTGGCTGCGCCGTCGCCGGTTTCGGCTTCCCCCTCCTGCCCCCCTTTGTCGCTGGTCCCTCCTGCTCCCTCCATGTCCCCTCCGTCTCTCCCTCGTCCCGTTCTCTCGACCCCTGTGTTGTCCCCTGCGCCTCCTGTCTCCCTCTCCCCTGCGGCCCCTTTGGCTGCTGCCCGTCGCCCGTGTGGGCTCCCTCGGGCTCCCCTTTTGCCTCCGTCCCTTCCTGTTTGGTCTGCTCCTGCTCCTCCATTCGTTCCTCGTGTTCCTGCTCCTTGTCTCTCTGTTCTTCCTGTTCCTCCTCCGTTCACCCCTCGCCCTGTTGTTCCTCCGTTCTCTGTTCCCCTGGTGTCTCCCTTCCTCGTTTGTCTTGCTGCCTTCCCTGTTTTGTGTCAGGTCCTGTCCTGGCTTTTGCCGTTGT
>JAODKF010006975.1:0-10023 GCA_026779585.1 Mormyrus proboscirostris
TAGAGAGATTATTAATATGAACTCAAAGTAAAACACATAGAAATACTGAAACTATACATAAAATAAAATTAATGTATGTGAAACACTGTTCTTTTAAAAATGCCATATATTTTATTTTTAATATATTTCACTCATGAGGTGCATAAGAACAAAAAGCGGATTACTTCAGTTTTGTGCGTCTGGTGGGAGGCTGAAGGAGAAGTTTAACTAAGGTACTGAGGAAATTTCCCATTAAAGCCTTTGCAATAAAGCCTTCTAAGATATAATGATGTCCAGGCCATCATGTCATATAGCTTACAGTGATGTGTTTTTGCTGTCGCACCAGTTATAAAGCTGAATGCTGCATGATGTACAACATCTGGTGTCTTAAAATAAGATGAAGGTGCTATGCAATTTTGGGTGGTTGCTAGGGTGTTGTTAGGTGGCTGCTAGGGTGTTGGAAGGCGTGTCTAAGATGTTGGAAGGTTTACCTAGGCTGTCAGTAGCTGGTTGCTAGGCATTGCTATTTTGTTGCTAGGCTGTTGCTATGTAATTCTAAGTGGTTGCTAGGGTATGGCTTGGTGGTTGCTAGGGTGTTGGAAGGCGTTGATTAGGTGTTGGAAGGTGTTCCTAGGCTGTTAGTAGCTGATTGCTAGGTGGTTGCCAGGTGTTGCTAGGGTGTTGCTATGGAATTCTAGATGGTTGCTAGGTTGTTGCTAGGTGGTTTCTAGGTGCTAGAAGGTGGTTGCTAGGATGTCAGAAGGCGTTCCTACAACGTCAGTAGCTGGTGGCTTGGTGGTTGCTAGGCATACCTAGATGGTTGCTAGGGTATTGCGATGCAATTTTAGGTGGTTGCTAGGGTGTTGCCAGGTGGTTGCTTGGGTGTCTGAAGTCATTGCTAGGGTATCAGTAACTTGTTGCTTGGTCATTGTCATTAGTTGTTTGGTGGTTGCTATGGTGTTGCTATGCAATTCCAAGTGGTCGCTTGGGTGTCGCTAGGTGGTTGCTAGGGTGTCAAAAGTCATTGTTAGGGTGTTGTAGTGATTGCTTGGCAGTTGCTATGCATTGCTAGGTGGTTGCTATGGTGTTGCTATGCAGTTGTGGGTGGTTGCTAGGGTGTTGGTACATGGTTGCTAGGGTGTCTGAAGCCATTGCTAGGGTGTTGGTAGCTGATTGCTAGTCGGTTGCTATGCATAGCTAGTTGGTTGCTATGGTGTTGCTATGCAATTCAAGGTGGTTGCTAGGGTGTTGGTAGGTGATTGCTAGGGTGTTGGAAGGTGTTCCAAGGCTGTCAGTAGTTTATTGCTAGGTGTTTGCCAGGCGTTGCTAGGTGGTTGCTAGGGTGTTGCTAGGCGTTACTAGGTGGTTGCTAGGGTGTTGCTACGTCTTGGGTGATGAGGCATGAGGTTGTTTATCGAATCTTGTAGGTGTGGTATTAACACTGGCCGAATAGGAAAACTTTGACTGAAACGCATTGAAGTCAATGGCAGGGAACGACGGATGAAAGACGAGTGCGGGTCAAGATGGTGCTGTTAATGTGTTGGGTGATTAGGCCTGAGGTTGATTACCGAGTTTTGTTACTGTGGTATGAACAGTGGCCGAGCAGGAAAACTTTGACTGAAATGCATTAAAGTGAATGGCAGGGAATGAGGGATGAAAGACGAGTGCGGGTCAAAATGGTGGTCATGGGACGTTGGGTGATGAAGCCTGAAGTTGAATACAGAGTCTTGTTGCTGTCGCGTGAACACTGGTCGAGTAGGAAAACTTTGACTGAAAGGCATTGAAGTGAATGGGCCATTGACTGCCATGTAAATTTAAGTGAAAAATTCCCAAACTCCTCCTGGTAGATTATGCTAATGCTAGCAAAAAGTTAGCATTCAATGCATTCCTATGGGATTTTTAATGTGTTTGATCGTGAATAACGTCGCCACGGTAACGCGAACTGTAGAGAAAAGTAATACCACACCTCACACCATGAAGGAGCACGTTTTGATATATAGGTTGCCTGGCTTCACACTACGGTACGACGGGCATTAATTGCCGAAAATCACGGAAGAATAATAATAAAAAGTTTTTTTTTTGACTTTGAGAGCGAATTGTACGGAATCCGTAAGCTGCACTGAGACAATTTATATGTCATAGCGTCCGTCTAATCTAGCCCTTCGATTTGTCATAGCGTCCGTCTAATCTAGCCCTTCGATTTGGCACCGAATTGAGCTCCGTCGGTTTTATGGGCTAAGTGCAAATTTGGAAAAAGTTGTTTACTAGTAGAATAGTAATATGGGCCTTTCATATACATGAATAGGCCCATAACTAGGTGAATAGTAATATGGGCCTTTCATATACATGAATAGGCCTATAATAATAATTTTTTTTTTTTCGAATTTCAGAGCGAATTGCACGGAATCCGTAAGGTGCACGGAGACAAGCTATACGTCATAGCGTCCGTCTAATCTAGCCATTCGATTTGGCACTGAATTGAGCTCTGTCGGTTTCACAGTATGAGTGCAAATTCGGAAAAAGTAATTTACTAGGAGAATAGTAATATGGGCCATTCATATACATGAATAGGCCTATAATAATAATTTTTTTTTTTTCGACTTTCAGAGCGAATTGCACGGAATCCGTAAGGTGCACCGAGATACTCGATATGTCATAGCGTCCGACTAATCAAGCCCTTCGATTGGGCACCGAAATATGCTCCGTCGGTTTCACGGGCAAAGCGCAAATTCGGGAAAAGTAGTTTACTAGGAGAATAGTAATATGGGGCTTTCATATACATGAATAGGCCTATAATAATAGATAAAGTTTTTTTTCGACTTTGAGGGCAAATTGCACGGAATCCATAAGGTGCCCCGAGACAATCGATATGTCATAGCGTCCGTCTAATCTAGCCCATTGATTTGGCACCGAATTGAGCTCTTTCGGTTTCAAGGGTTAAGCGCAAATTCGGAAAAAGTAGTTTACTAGGAGAATAGTAATATGGGCCATTCATATACATGAATAGGCCTATAATAATATTTTTTTTTTTTCGACTTTCAGAGCGAATTGCACGGAATCCGTAAGGTGCACCGAGACAAGCTATATGTCATAGCGTCCGACTAATCTAGCCCTTCGATTTGGCTCCGAATTGAGGTCCGTCGGTTTCACGTACTTAGCGCAAATTCGGACAAAGTAGTTTACTAGGAGAATAGTAATATGGGCCTTTCATATACATGAATAGGCCCATAATAGTAAATAAAGTTTTTTTTCGACTTTGAGGGCAAATTGCACGGAATCCATAAGGTGCACCGAGACAATCAAATATGTCATAGCGTCTGTCTAATCTAGCCCATTGATTTGGCACCGAATTGAGCTCTGTTGGTTTCAGGGGCTAAGCGCAAATTTGGAAAAAGTAGTTTACTAGGAGAATAGTAATATGGGCCTTTCATAGACATGAATAGGCCAATAATAATAAATAACGTTTTTTTCGACTTTGAGAGCGAACTGCACGGAATCCGTAAGGCACACCAAGATACTCGATATGTCATAGCGTCCGTCTAATCTAGCCCTTAGATTTGGCACCGAATTGAGCTCTGTCGGTTTCACGGGCTAAGCGCAAACTTATAAAAAGTAGTTTACTAGGTGAATAGTAATATGGGCTTTTCATATACATGAATAGGCCCATAACTAGGTGAATAGTAATATGGGCCTTTCATATACACAAATAGGCCCATAATAAAGTTTTTTTTTTCGACTTTTAGAGCAAATTGCACGGAATCCGTAAGGCACACCAAGATACTCGATATGTAATAGCGTCCGTCTAATCTAGCCCTTCGATTGGGCACCAAATTGAGGTCTGTCGGTTTCACGGGCTAAGCGCAAATTTAGAAAAAGTAGTTTACTAGGTGAATAGTAATATTGGCCTCTCATATACATGAATAGGCCCAAAACTAGGTGAATAGTAATATAGGACTTTCATATACACAAATAGGCCCGCAATAAAGTTTTTTTTTTTTGACTTTGAGAGCGAATTGCACGGAATCCATAAGGCACACCGAGATACTCGATATGTCATAGCGTCCGTCTAATGTAGCCCTTCGATTTGGCATTAAAATGAGCTCCGTTGGTTTCACGGGACAAGCGCAAATTCGGAAAAAGTAGTTTACTAGATCAATAGTAATATGGGCCTCTCATATAAATGAATAGGCCCATAATAATAACGCTTTTTTGACTTTGAGAGCGAATTGCACGAAATGCGTAAGGTGCACCGAGACAATTGATATGTCATAGCGTCCGTCTAATCTAGCCCTTCGATATGGCACCGAAGTGAGCTCCGTCGGTTTCACGGGCTAAGCGCAAATTCGGAAAAAGTAGTTTACTAGGTGAATAGTAATATGGGCTCTTCATATATATGAATAGTCCCATAATAATAATAAATTTTTTTTCCGACTTTGAGAGCAAATTGCACGGCATCCGTAAGACGCACCAAGATACACCATATGTCATAGTGTCCGGATAATCTAGCCTGTCGGTTTCACGGGCTAAGCGCAAATTCGGAACAAGTAGTTTACTAGGAGAATGGTAATATGGGCCTTTCATATATATGAATAGACCCATAATAATAACCAAAGTTTTTTTTCAACTTTGAGAGCGAATTGCGCGGAATCCGTAAGGTGCACCGAGACAATTGATATGTCATAGTGTCCGTCTAATCTAGCCCGTTGATTTGGCACCGAATTGAGCTCCGTCGGTTTCACGGGCTGAGCGCAAATTCGAACAAAGTAGTTTACTAGGAGAATAGTAATATGGGCCTTTCATATACATGAATAGGCCCACAATAATAAATAAAGTTTTTTTTTTTATTTTTTTTTTACTTTGACAGCGAATTGCACGGAATCCGAAAGCCGCACCGAGATACACGATATGTCATTCCGTCCGGCTAGGCTAGCCCTTCGATTTGGCACTGAATTGAGCTCCGTCGGCTTCCGGGTTATGGCGGCGCTAGAATAAGAAGTGGTGCAGGGAGCTCCCGAATAATCTCATCTAAATAACACTACCTAAAAACCTTCAGTACAACCAATGTACTTTATCTAAAACTGTAACTTGTTACACTTCGAATATTACGACAAATATGCCGATTCCAAAGAAAACAGACAGTAAGAAGGAAGATACTCAAGAATCGAGACTGCTATTATCCGACCCGCCGCCATGGTTCCATACAGGAATGGAGAAAGGATTTCTCAGAATTCTCAGGAGTTAATCGACGGATGCCTGAGTAAGTTCGCAGAATCCGTGCAGAAAATGGGTAATGAACTACAATCAATAAATCTGAGAATGGTGGAGGTAGAAACAAAGCAGACGGAGACGGAAGAAGCGATAGCGGGCCTTCACAAAGATGTCGGCGATGTTAAATCGGCTGTTGACGACGAAATTAAACAGCTAAAAAATAAAATTGATGAACTCGAAAATCAATCTCGTCGTCAGAATTTACGTCTTGTTGGTTTCCCAGAGGGAGTGGAAGGTAGGAATGCTGTGGACTTTCTGAAGGAATGGTTACCTAAGATCCTGGGGCAGGAGGACGAGAGCTACGAAATTGACAGGGCTCACCGCACTTTGCAACGACGACCAGCCGAAAACGGCACACCGCGGGCTATTCTGGTTCGATTCCTTCGGTACAGAGACACACTTAAGATCCTCAATGCGGCCAGAGAAAAGGGCAAGCTCACCTATGGCAACTCTACTATCATGATTTTTCGTGATATGTCGTCGACCCTGTTTAGAAAGCGACAAGAATTCAGTACACTTAAAAGACAGCTACGCAATAATGACCTGTCGTACGGGATGCTTCATCCTGCGATGCTGAGAATTCAGCTACTGGAGGGACAAAGATCTTTCAACTCTAAAGCATCGGCAGAAACTTACCTTCGACAACATCATCCACATCTGATTGTCGGTTAAGACAATGAATGATATCAACGAATTCTGGATCATTCTCAATAAACTTTACCTAAGCAACCACCACAAAAGTATGTACTGTACCGTAGCAATGGGGTGAGTGGTGGTTTTTTTTTTTTTTCCAAGAGAAAAATCTGATTATATTTCTGTTAAATTGTTTACTAAAATGGTGTATTTCGGGTCTGTCGCTTATTCGAAGTGAATAATAGGTTTGTTTTAAAGTACATAATATAAATATTTGTTGTGATGGACAGAACTTGTATGGGAGCTAGTTCGTTTGGATAAAGAAAAGGGAAGTCAAGTTCGACTGTAGGATGCGGTGCATAATCAGTCATGGGGTTTCAAAGTTTCACACTTCGTTTGGGGAAGTGGTGGGAGTGGTAGGGGGGTTGGACAGAACACATGTTCGATTTATTTAATTCTAGGGCTGTTTAGTGATAGGTTCTTAAGGTGCCCTATATGGAAATATAAAAATTAATATATAGTTGATGTCAAGTACACTGAAATACAAATATGTGACT
Source organism: Mormyrus proboscirostris (assembly GCA_026779585.1). Classification (NCBI taxonomy): domain Eukaryota; kingdom Metazoa; phylum Chordata; class Actinopteri; order Osteoglossiformes; family Mormyridae; genus Mormyrus; species Mormyrus proboscirostris. Next base: position 6,438 of record JAODKF010006975.1, read on the forward strand.
TGGAATGTTAACGGATTAAACCAAAGACTTAAAAGGAAAAAAGTAATTCTTTACCTCAGAAAGCATAACATTGGAATTGCCCTCCTACAAGAAACGCACTTGATAGATTCTGAACATCTAAATCTTAAAAAGCAGTGGCCTGGACAGGTTTTTTTTTCTTCCTTTACATCGCAATCCAGAGGAGTGGTTATACTTATAGATAAAAATATACCCTTTCAAATGGAGTCGGTTGATAAAGATAAATCCGGTAGATATATTATTTTAAGAGGAACGATTGCGACGCAAAGAATAACCTTAGCAAATATATACCGTCCTGAAATGGAGGGTGCTGATTTTATTCATAATATATTTTTTAAATTTGCATGCCCTATTACAGAGCTAATAATTGGAGGAGACTTTAATGTAGTCTTGGACCCGGTATTAGACAGATCGTCCACTAATCCGTCACCCTTAAGTCAGGTAGCTAAAGCCTTGAAATGCGAACTCTCAAGTTTTAATTTAATAGATATATGGAGATTTAAGAATAAAACAAAAAAAGAATATTCTTTCTATTCACATAGGCACAATAATTACTCCAGAATTGACTATTTTTTTGTTCCAAAAGCGAAGGATTATTTGATTGAATTGTGTGATTATTTACCAAGAATATTGTCAGATCATGCTCTATTACTTATTTCAGTGCAGCATTCTCCGGAAGTGCCAAATTATAAGCTTTGGCGATTTAGTGGCCATTTATTAAACAATTCTGAAGCGTTGAGCTTCATAGATAATAATATAGACAGTTTTATTAGTACAAATAGAAACTCTGCTTCTTCAGGTATAATCTGGGAGGCCATGAAGGCATTCTTACGGGGCCAAATTATTAATTTTTCATATGGGAAGAAAAAACAATATCAAAAACAGTCACAATTACTCGAAAAAGAAATTTTAATAATGGAAAAGGAACATTTTAAGACTAAGGATGCTCAGCTGTTTCAACAATTACAGTCCAAAAAGTTGGAATACAATATTTTGTCATCTAAAGAAGCAGAAAATGCACTTCTCAGGTCACGACAAAAGTACTATGAACATGGGGATAAGATTGGGAAGGTGCTAGCATGGCAAATAAGAAAAGAAGAAATTAGTAAATCTATAACTACAATACGTTCATTAGATAATGAAAGCATTAAACACCCCAAATTAATTAACCAAGAATTCTTAGATTTTTATAAATTACTTTATAAGTCTCAAGGAGTAGAGGAAGCAGAGATTCAAGAGTTTTTAAATAAATTGGATATCCCAATCTTAAGCGATAATGACAGAGAAGAACTTGAAAAAGAAATCTCGAAATCAGAGATTCAACTTGCAGTTGCTGTACTAGCCGGGGGTAAAACACCTGGTTTGGACGGTTTTTCGATGGATTTTTATAAAACTTTTTTTCTAAAATTGGCAGACCCATTGCTTTCGATGTTTACAGAGGCAATTCATAAAAAGAAATTACCAGACACTTTAAACCAGGCTTTAATTACAGTTCTTCTGAAACCTAACAAAGAGCCTAGTCTATGTAGCTCCTATCGACCAATCTCACTGCTTAATTCTGATTATAAAATTTTTACTAAAATGATTGCATTACGTTTAGAGCGGGTTTTGCCTAGTTTAATTCATATGGATCAAACTGGATTTATTAAAAATAGATCCTCTTTTGACAATATACGGAGGTTAATGAATATAATTTATTCTGCAAAACAAATAGATTCTCCAGTGATTGCTCTTTCTTTAGATGCAGAAAAAGCTTTCGACCGAGTCGAATGGCCTTATTTGATTGCGGTTCTGCAAAAAATGAATTTCGGTCCAAAATTTATTGATATGATTCGAATGTTGTATGGAAATCCATCGGCAACCATCCGTACTAATTCGGATTTATCTGCACACTTTTATTTATCAAGGGGAACAAGGCAGGGTTGTCCTCTTTCCCCGCTACTTTTCGCGTTAATGGTGGAACCCCTGGCCATAGCAATACGGGCACACGATTCAATCTTTGGGTTGGAGATAGGAGGTTGTGTACACAAAATATCATTGTACGCGGATGATGTGATGCTATATCTAACTAATCCTGATTTATCTCTACCTAATTTATCTCAATTGTTGGAAAACTTTAGGGACATATCTGGTTATAAAATTAATATTAATAAAAGTGTTATGATGCCATTAAATTTGGCTGTGGAGAAAATGCCCTTAAATAACATCCCTTTTTTATGGAACTCCGAAAAGATTGTTTATCTAGGACTAAATATTCCTTCGAAGTTGGAAGAAGTATATTCTTTGAATTATTCTCCATTACTTAAAAAGGTAATAAGAGATCCGGAAAGATGGAATTCATTACCATTATCATTAATTGGTAGGATAAATTGCATAAAAATGAACATTCTTCCTAAATTTTTGTATTTATTTCAGACTCTTCCCATTTCTGTCCCACAAAAGTTTTTTAATAATCTCAATAGTTCAATTAGAAAATTTATTTGGAATAAAAAAACTCCAAGGGTTAAACTCAAGACATTACAGATGACATCCAAAAAAGGTGGATTACAACTTCCAGATTTTCTGTTTTACTTCTGGGCAGCACAAATGAGAGCGGCATGGTATTGGCAGAAGAACAGTACATTTTCACCTGCATGGATACAAATTGAAAAATATCATGCAGGGGAAATACCTCTAGATAAGGCTTTATTCATCCCTCTGACTTGTGTTATGAAGGCAGTTAATAACCCATTCATTAGGCACACTTGCAAACTAGGGTTTGCGATCAGGAAAAAATATAATTGGATACTTCCATTGTATAACCATACTCCATTTCATTGCAACCCATCTCTTCCTGAGGGAATAACTCGATGGGATAACTCAATATTGGTATAAAAAGGGAACACAGGTGTTTGGAGATCTATATGAAGAGGGTACACTAATGACATTTGAACAGTTAAGGTCAAAGTTTTCTCTTCCAGCTAAACATTTTTTTAAATATCTTCAGGTGAGACATTATATTAATACAGTACAAGGAGGTCATTTAAGGCCCCTCTCTTCACTCCTAATAGAGAGTATTATAAGAGAAAAAAAAGAATCCAAAGGTTTTGTGTCTTATATGTATACCAATCTCACTGACTTGTATGGGGAGGACGTTTCATCTTCAAGACTTAAATGGGAAAAAGATCTGGAATGCACTTTTGAACAAGATACTTGGGAACTTATCTGTAAAAGTGCCTTAACATTTTCATTTAATAGCAGACATAGATTAATACAGTTCAATATTTTACATAGGGTGTATTATACACCTGAAAGATTACACAAGATAAGTGATTCATATTCAGAATGCTGCCCTAGATGTAAAACAGAGGTGGGTACATTACTACATATGTTTTGGATGTGTTCAAAACTAAAACCCTATTGGAGAAATATTGTACAAACTATTAACAAAGTTATTAATGTCAAGCTTCCACATGATCCAAGATTGATGTTATTGGGGGATGAATCGGTTCTCCAACTTAATCAAAGGAATTTACGCTTAGTTAAGATGGCTTTGATAGCAGCAAAAAAATGCATAGCTATACAATGG
>JAODKF010006976.1:0-10022 GCA_026779585.1 Mormyrus proboscirostris
GCTTAAATTACATACAGTTCATACGGTCTGGAACGGATCAATCGTATTTGTGACATAGCAGGGGACAGCTAATTCAGCGACCGGGGAGCAGTGCTTGTGGGCAGTACCGTGTGCGGTGTACATTACATTGCTACCCAGATGATGGCCTGGGGCTACCTGGTGACTCCATATGCAGCCTGCTTTTTCCAATAAATCTTCTGAGTGGTTTAACCTGGCTTCTGGTGGGTCAGTGTCTTTCAAACAAAAACTTATATAAAGCTAGAAGGCTCCTCTTCTTTTGATCTGGAAGTTGTTATGTGTCTGTTTTTTTTTTTGGGGGGGGGGTATCTCTCCAAAATTGACCATGAATGGCAGCATGGCAAGGCATTCTTTGGCTGCAGTAATCTGCTATGCTGTTTACATAGGTTTAAATAAATGATAGCATTAGAATTGCTGCATTCAAAAGCAATCTGTGTTTTCTTTTGTTTTTTTATTTATTTATTTTTTTATTAAAGCGTCAGCGTTTTTAACCAGGACATGACTGAGGCCACTGCACTGAGTGCCATTGAGAAAACAACAGTGGGAATCTATGTCGCCAGAGAGATGCCAGGCAATGACTTCTGATGTTGGCATCATCATCGAGGGTGAGGTGGTGCTTCAAGGTCTGGATAATGTGGCCATTGCAACAGCCATGCTGTTTGGACTTTTTTACTCCTTGAACATGAGGTATCCACCACAGCTCTGCTACACTTTCAAGGTGATTCAAAAGGTGGTAATGGAGTTGGATGTGACTCAGCTCTCGAGAAAAGCCCAAAGCTTGAAGATAAAACTGCTCCAATAAGGAGAGCTCACTGTTGTGGTGCATGTGAGGCCCACAATAAATAAGTGTCCATTGTTAAGTCCACCAACAAAAAATCAAAGTGTCAGTCATTTTATACTCTGATTAGGATGCCTCCTGGACACCTCCGTAGTGAGGTGTTCCGAGCATGTCCCACTGGGAGGAGGCCCTGGGGAAGACCCAGGACATGCTGGAGGGACTATGTCTCTCGGCTGGCCTGGGAACACCTCAGGATTCCCCCAGAGGAGCTGGATGAAGTAGCCGGGGAGAGGGAAGTCTGGGTTTCCCTGCTGAGACAGCTGCCCCCGCGACCCAACTTTGGATAAGCGGGAGATGATGGATGGATGGATGGATGGGTGTTATTATTGTCATGAGCTTGGTCATTTAATTGCTGTATTAAGGAGAAAAACAATTCTCACAGAATTTATCATCAAAGAAAATTGTATTGGTGTGTACTTCATCTTTCGAGAAATCCTTGGATGAAATTGATTCTGGTTATGAACCGTTTGTTTTAAATAGAGTGGTGTTCCTTACTGGTTGTGAGAAAGATGATGTATCTGTTAAAATATTATGAGATACTGCTGCTGCACAATCTTATTATTGACTCTGTCCTTCCTTTCTGTAACGAGAGTTATTGCAATGTGATGTGCTGGTGCAGGGAATTGAGATAGGGGTTGCCAGAGTTCCGTTGCACATGGTGAATTTAAAAAGCAATTTGGTCTCTGGTTTCTTTAAAGTGGCTGTTTGTTCTCAGCTGCCTGTGAAAGGTGTTGCCTTTCTTTTGGGAAACGATACAGCAGGAGAAAAAAAAATTCCGTTTCTGAAGGTAGCTGTTAATCCGAGGCCTAGCACGAATTTGGATTCCAGTCTTGTGTCCATATTTCCTGCTTCTGTAGTTACTTGAGCCCAATCTCGTAAGTATAAGGATGCAGTGGATTTAACTGATACATTTATGTTTTCTGAAAAATTGCCTGTGTTATTTCCGTCTGTGTCCTCTTTCGTCAGTGAGCCTGAGCCGTTGCCTAACTCTGCTGAAATTGCTGGTGAGTTGTCACTGGCTGTAGACAAGGTGCTGATTAGTTGTGAACAAAAGAGAGATCTTTCTCTGGCCTGGTGTCATGCTGCTGCTACCAGGAAGGGAGATATAGTTAATATATCTGTGTCATTTTATTGGGAAGATGGTTTAATGATGCGGAACTGGACTCCACCCCATAGTAAAGATTTGGGGTGGAATACAGTTTTTCAGCTCGTGGTCCGTGCTAAATTTAGACTTCAGGTTCTGACATTGAAACATGACCATGACTTTGCAGGTCATTTGGGAGTTAAGAAAACATACCATCATATTTTGTGTTATTTTTTTGGCCTTGTTTAAAATCTGATGTAGCAAAATACTGTCGGTCATGCCATCAATGCCAACTAGCAGGGAAACCAAATCAGGTTATTCCACCGGCTCCAATCCGGCCCATTCCAGTGATAGGTGAGCCATTTGAGCAAATTATTTTGGATTGCGTAGGGCCTTTGCCTAAAACAAAATCTGGGCATTGTTATCTGTTAACTATGATGTATACTGCTACACGTTATCCTGAAGCGGTTTCACTATGCCCACTCAAGGCTAAAACAGTAGTGAGAGCATTAATTCGCTTCTTTTCAACTTTTGGCCTGCCTAAGGTAGTGCAGACAGATCATGGCTCTAATTTTTTGTCATGTTTGTTTAAGGAAGTGTTGAGTCATTTGTCTATTAAGCATGTGGTACCAAGTGCTTATCATCCAGTCTCCAGGCGCTTTGGAAAGGTTTCAACAGACACTGAAGTCCATGTTTTGCACGTATTGTGATGACTCTAAACAATGGGATGAGGGACTCCTATTTGCTGTGCATTGAAGGAGTCATTAGGCTTCAGCCCTGCCGATTTAATCTTTGGTCATACCATCCGGGGTCTGTTGAGGCTTTTCCGTGAGGAATGGGGGTATTCAAGTGAAGTTCATCCATATAACATACTTGACTATGTCAGTTCGTTTCGGGAGCATTTGCATCGTGTATGTGAATGTGCTCGTGTGAGGCTCTGTTACAAGCTCAGTCAAAGATGAAGGGACATTATGACCGTAAAGCTGTGAGTCGTGAGATTCAGCCTGGTGACAAAGTTCTTGTGCTGTTGCCTGTTTTGAATTCTGTTTTACAAGCAAGATTTTCTGGACCTTATGAGGTTGATTCTATACTGATCGAGACTAATTACGTAATTTGTACTCCTGATAGAAAGCGAAAAACTAGACTGTGTCACATTAACATGGCTTATGTTTCCAGGGGTGTGGAGAAACAACAATGTGACCCCATTCCTGTTGTATCAGTCTCAGCAGTGATTTCTCCCTCCTTATAGTCCTGAGGAGGAAGGCCTTAATTTGTATGATATTCTAGTCACTTGTGCTCATCACCAGAATTCAGAGATTTTGTCTGATCTGAACTCTTTTCTTTCCTATCTGCCAGACCCAAGTGCTAGTGAGATTAATGATTTGATTAACTTGTTTCTATCTTTGTTTTCAGATGTACCTTCTTGTTCCAATGTCTTGTGCCATGACACTGATGTTGGTGAGCATGTCTCTATCAGGCAGCATGCCTACTGCCTCAATCCAGCAAAGATGTCTGCAATCAAAGCTGAGGTTGCCTATCTTGCCGATAATGGCTTAGCTGTGCCTAGCTTTAGTGCACCATGTACTTTGGTTCCCAAACCAGATGGCACATTTCGCTTTTGTACTGACTATCGAAAAGTGAATGCAGTCACAAAACCGGATTAATTTCCTCTGCCTCATATGGAGGATTGCATCAACTGAGTGGGTGCAGCTAGCTTTGTCAGTAAGATGGACTTGCTGAAAGGTTAATGGTAGGTTGCACTAACGCCTAGAGCCGCTGAGATCTCTGCATTTGTGATGCCTGATAGTTTCATTCAGTACTCCATGATGGCCTTTGGGTTACGGAACACCCCGGCAACATTTTAGTGCCTCATAAACATGGTGTTGGTGGGTATCCTGAACTGCGAGGCATACCTCGATGATGCAGTAATATATTCGTGCAGTCACTCCATGCAGTGTTTAAAAAGTTGTGTGATGCTTCACTCACATTGAATTTGGCTAAGTGTGAGCTTGGTAAAGCTACGGTAAGTTACTTAGGGAAACAAGTCGGTCAAGGTTAAGTCTGTCCACTAGAGGCTAAAGTTTTAGCTATCTCCAAATTTCCCATTCCAACCACTAAGCGAGAACCGTGTAGATTTCTTGGAATGATTGGTTACTATCGCAGGTTCTGTAGAAACTTCCCTGATGTTGTGCTGCCTCTGACCAATATGCTTGGAAAAATTCTGCCTTTGTTGGGTATGCAGATTGTCGGACTGCGTTTAAAAATACTAAGGCATTACCTTGTAGCTCCCCAATTCTTGCAGCTCCAAATTTCCATCTGCCATTCAAGCTTGAGGTGGATGCAAGTGCTACTGGAGCTGGTGCTGTGCTTTTACAGGAGGATAATGATGGGCTTGATCACCCCATTTGTTATTTTAAAAAAAAATCTGAAACATCAGTGGAATTACAGCACCATTGAAAAGGAAGCATTAGCTCTCCTACTATCCTAGCAACATGTTGAGGTCTACATTGGTTCAACTTCTATTCCTGTTGTGGTTTACACATATCATAATCCTCTTGTCTTTCTCTCCAGGATAAGAAATGCAAATAAGCATCTTATGTGCTGGTCCTTGTAACTTGCAAGGTTTAATCTGGAGATCAGGTATAAAAAAGGATCTGATAATGTTTTGGCGGACACCATGTCCTGTTCTTATTAGTAAAATCTGTTTTGGTGATCAACTGAAGTTGATTTTTGGTGGTGGGGGTGTTGCATCTCAGTGTATTTGTGATGCTTTGCTCTGTGCCTGTGTTGTATTGCAGGACATTCCATTGATGGCTAATCAACAAAGAGTGGTTAATTGTTCCTGTTTCTACCATCGGTGATTAGATGCGCGGCTGTATAAAGGGGTGCTGTTCCCTTGAAGGTGGCTGCCTCTTCCATTAGTGATGCTCCGCCCAGTCATGTTCTGTCGTCATGACCGTTTATGTGACAGACAGGCATGGCTTTGTGTGTTATTTTTGTTATTTGGTTCTGTGTTTTGTAATATGAGCCAGTACTTGTATTATTTATAATAAACCTTTTGTTATACTGATTATTTTGTTCGTCATGTGTTTGAGGTTTTTTGCCATGTCTTTTTTCTTTGTTACGGTATCCTATCCCAAGACACTTAACACTAGTAAATACACAACTACCTGGAAACAATTTAACAGAGAGGCCAAAATCATCAAGAGACAATATATAACGGAAGGGTATATTTACTCTAAACATCCCAGTGAAAGCTATGCTATGGCAAGCTGTACATATAAGTTCATTCTGGTCCTCATGAGCAGTCAAACCTCTGAGAAGCTCATTGCTCTTCTAGCTGCACACTGGCCCAGGTGAACCCTAAGCACGCCTTCACTGTGAAGCCGCAGCAGGTGCCTGAATTCAGCAGGCATATTGTGCACCGTCCGCATACTCTGCTGGTTGTCGTAGTAATGGTTTGTGAGAGTCTGGTGAGTGTCAGGGTGCAGCGGATATGGCCAGAAGCCATACAGTCTCACTTCGCTGCATAGCTCCAGTGCCAGGCTGGCCACAATCAGCCCGCTGCTGGGCCGAGGGACCTGAAGGCCCTGTTCTTTCCAAAATTGAGCTAGGCTCCGCAAGTATGACGGGCTGAAGAAGACAGTCTGTGCCAGGCTTTCAAACTCCTCTAGCGTGTAGGCAGCACGCAGTGACACAGCCATGTTGCGCGTGTAAGAAAATGCAGGAATCAGGAGCAGGGTATCCCCATACCTAGCCATGCTCTCCACAAAGGGCCGGCGCCTTTCTGTGAGTCCCTCGAACCTTCAGATGGTTGGCAGATAGAAGAGGAGCAAGAAGGCAAATTAGTGCTGCAGTAACCTACACTAACCTGTGAAAGGCCTTAGACAATATAGGAACACTATACATCCGATTAGACTTATGGCGTGGGCAAGAGGGACAATTTCAATTACAGTGATGCTGCTCCACTCCTTTGACTCACTTTTCCAGAAGGATGCTGGGATTGGCTGTCACAAGGTTTGTTTTGTTACCGACATGTTGCTTGAAATCCTTACCCAGAGGAGGGAGGTTGCACCTGTGTCAGGCCAAAGAAGCACACTTATACTGAGTGCTTTCTGTACTGAATGGTAGCATAATATAACCCAAGTTGGGGGAGGGGTAAAGAAAACTTACCTGAAGACAAACTGGGCAGAGTCTATCTCCTGTCCGCAGCTGCTGTTGCTGAGGATCCCACCGTTTCCAATGACAGCACATGTCTCCCATGTCACATTCCCAAATGGTGACTCCTGTGACAGCCACCCACTAATTCACACCACCACCCTGAGAATGCATTTCCATTTGCGCAATGCTCCCTTATAAACACAACTATCACAGGTGCAGAATTAAATAAAAATAATAAAAATATGAAAAAACATACAAGAGAAAAAAAAATGTTGAGTCAATTAAACTAACATAGCATCTATTCACCTTCCAGCCACATTTTCTGGCCAATGCAGGAGGGGGTGGGTGGAGAATTCAAACCCCCAATACTAGAGCTGTAACAGTGCTAACCACCAAGCTACCATGCCCCCCATGATAACACATTATAAGTATTATCTTTTTTGGTGCATGTGTGACCATGCCAACAAAGTAGCAAATGCATGCAGAATGACAGCTGACACCCCCCCACCCCAATCAGCATGTACCTTAACAAAGATGCTGAAGAGTTTGCTTGTTACTTCTTCCATCTTTGCTTTTTCACCATCATATACAACCTTCTTTCCAACTGGGGTGTTCGCCTGGGTGATGATAGCTTTGGATACTGCGTTGCATTTGTTGGTCAGGTTAGTGCTGGTGGATACGCATTTCTGAGGTCATGTTTATGGTCTCAAATGATGGTTTGTAAGTCACACGAGTAGTGGCTGGTTTTGTTACAATCTATAACAGTAACAAATTCAGCATTCGAAATACTAATGAGCCTTAATGCAGTTACGTTTAAGCCTCATGGCCCAAGACTCAATACTAATTTAGGATTGGATATGAATTTGGTAGGGAAGAAAATGTTTCTCCTCTATTTATCATGTTACTATTATACTATTTCCCCTACCGAAACTCAGCAGAACGAGCCTCCTTTTTACTCCACCAAGGATTGTACATCTTCATCAAGTCCCGCTCAGTCGCGACAGTTCTACAGAGTTGGGAGAAAATGCAAAGCATATACACACACATACACATACACATGTAAGTTATTTTGCTGACTGGGAAATCATGTTTTGTGCATCGTATATATATATATATATACACACACATGGGTGCCTGAAAGTTTAAACTCTGTTAAATAAATGAGAATAAATGAGACGTTCGATTATCTCTTTCCAACTCGGAACTCGGATGAAAACTTCACAAAATGTCACGAAAAACGTCACTTCTCATCGGAAACACACCTCTTTTATGACGTTGATGTCGAACAAGATTTTATTGTCCGAGTTGTCCTGTGACGTAATTTCAACATGGCGGCTTACACACTAACATTAATGCTATTTTATAAATCTTTAAAAATGTGTATTTTGTTAAATGTATTAATAGTTATAAATGTAATTGCACGTGTTTGATTTAGAGAATACCATATCATGACTGTAAACAGTATCCTAGCATGCAATATGAAATTTTTACCAGACTTGTTAGTGTATGGTTTGTTTGCTTCTCAAAAAAAGAATATCACTATGAATGGACTAAGATACTTTAGAAAGCTTTTAATGTGGTTTGACTAGTTTGTGATTCTTGTTTGTTTGTCTTTCTGAAAAATAATCTCACTCCAAATCTGCTAAAATATAAAGCAACAACATACAGCAGCGTGTTCATTGAGGCAGCCATGTTTGTTCCGAGATGTGGTCGTTCGAATGGGAGATTGTTGGACTTGACACTCAACTCGGAATTTCCAAGTTCCAAGAGAAAAACAAACGCACCATTACATATCTGTCAGTATGTGAACGTTTCATTTCAGTATCTGGTGTGACCTCCTTTTGCAGCAATAACTGCAACGAAACGTTTCCGGTAACTGTTGATCAGTGCAGCACATCAGCTTGGAAGAATTTTAGTCCATTCCTCCTTACAGAACAGCTTCAGCTCTGAGATGTTGGTGGGTTTCCTCGCATGAACTGCTCGCTTCAGGTCTTTCTACAACATCTCAATTTGGTTAAGGTCAGGACTTTGACTACGTCATTCCAAAACATAAACTTTATTCTTCCTTAACCATTCTTTGGTAGAACAACTTATGTGCTTATGATCGTTGTCTTGCTGTATGACCCACTTTCTCTTGAGATTCCGTTCATGGACAGATGTCCTGACATTTACCTTTAGTATTTGCTGGTATAAGAGTAAGCAAGTGTATCTAAGTCTACAGGAAGAGTTAAAAAATAACATTAGACTGTCCAAGAAAAATGTAGAAAGAAAAATTGCATTAGAGGCTAAGGAGCACAATAAAAGTTTCTTCCAATATTTTAACTCCAAAAGAGGCGTAAAAGCTGAAATCAGGGCAGAGCACGAGTAACTTATCATCATTTACAGTAGTACGAATAGAGCATCGTCTATGACTAATATTTGTATAATTGAGGCCGATGTGGTACTAAGCCTAGCTAAGCTCAAAATAAATAAATTGCAGGGTCACGCCCAGCCCCGTCCGTTCCTCGTGTGTGACACGCCCACCTTGTTACCTCGTGTTAATCCCTGATTGTCATCACCTGTCATCCTGTTTCTTTTGACTTGTCCTGTGTATTTAGTCCACGTCTGAGTTAGTCTTAGTAGATCGGTCATTGTGGTTATTTGTGATGTCCTGCCTTACCTTTAATAAACCATGTTCTGCCTGATTTCCTGGCCTTGCTTGCTTGCTCCACAACAGGACGCACCATGACAGAATGACTGATCTCCCCGAAAGCCCAGCGCAGCAGACCGAGCACCAGCGGCTCGGTCTGCTGCAAGAACTGGCGTATTGGCGGTCCCATCCCGAGGTCCAGGAAGACCCCGTAGCCCTGGAGCTGGCCAACCGGGGCGTGGACCTCCTCGTGGAGGAGCACCAGCTCGGATTGGAATATCCCCTCCACAGGGCAAGGAAATGCCTCCAACAGCTGAGGCAATGCCTGACGGCGCGTAGGGAAGAGCGCGGAGCCTGGGCAACGCGTCCAAAATGGTTCTGCCTTCTCCGACGAGCAGTCGGAAGAAGAGGCGAAAGAACAGAGCACAACAGGAGGGAGTTTCCACGCTCTTCCTGGGAGACTGCTCTTTGTTCCCCGCCTGGGAAGACACCGCTGCTGCCCCCCAGATCAGCCAGAATGATTTGCCGCCTCCCTTAGAGGCTTATCACTACCGGCCGACACGCCTGGCCGGTAAGGGGATCAGCGTGGTAAGGGACGCGATTCAGGGGTCCCTAAAGCCCTTAAAGGAGCAGACCTGTTCCGGACCCTCCGGCGGCTCTGCCCACTGCAACGCCTGTTGCTGCAGCTGCTACGCCCGCTGCACCACCTGTTCCTGCTCGCCTGCTTAGATCAATAGTCAAGAAATGCATTACATATATTTATTAACGAATCATTTGAAATGCGTTTTAAGGGTCATAGCTGTTATCAGTGTGCTTGTAACACTGCTCTGGGCGAACCAATCTTTTCTAGCTAGAGACGAAAGAATGTCTGGCAGTTTTAAATGGTAAACAATAAAAAATAGTTGTTTGTTAATGTGTCATTTTAAGCAAATGTGCTATTTTATGTCAGTAAAACACAGCCAGCATGTTTAGACATGTCAGGCGACGAATGGCCGCAAGCCATCATGCAGAAAATACACATTAAAAACTTATAATAAGTTTATTAGTTGTTTTAATAAAGACATTCTTCAGTAAATGTCAGACATCCTATAATAAGGGTGTCAAACTCAATTGCACAGGGGGCTAAAATCCAAAACACACTTTAGGTCGCGGGCCGAACAGGATAAACACTTATTGAACACACTAAAACTAAACTTTTAAAACTTAACTTTTAAAAACATAAATATGAATAAAAACAGACAGGAATATTATTCCGGAATAAATCAACTCAAACCTTAAATAACTTATAATAT
>JAODKF010006977.1:0-10017 GCA_026779585.1 Mormyrus proboscirostris
GGGTGATTGGGAGGAACGGCCTCCCTGATCTGAACCCGAGTGGTGTTTTGTTATTGGACTTCTGTTCAATGCATGGTTTGTCCATAATGATGTGGATGTGTTATGCACCATGTTCAAGCATAAGGGTGTCCATAAGTGGACATGGTATGAACATCCATGGGGCTACAGGTCGATGATCGATTTCATAATCGTATCATCTGATCTGCGGCCTTCTGTTTTGGACACTCGGGTAAAGAGAGGGGCAGAGCTGTCAACTGATCACCTCCTGGTGGTGAGTTGGCTCAGGTGGCAGGGGAGGAAGCCGGTCAGACCTGGTAGGCCCAAGCACATAGTGATAGTGGTCTGCTGGGAACGTCTGGCAGAGGCTCCTGTTCGCTGAAGCTTTAACCCGCACCTCCAGCAGAATTCCAACTGCATACCGTGGGAGGTTGGGGACATTGAGTCTGAATGGACACTGTTCCAGACCTCCATTGTGGAAGCCGCTGTATGGAGCTGTGGCTGCAGGGTGGTCGGTGCCAGTCGTGACGGTAACCCCCGTACCCGATGGTGGACACCAGAGGTGAGGGGGACTGTCAAGCTGAAAATGGAGGCTTACCGGGAATTATTAGCCTGGGCGTCTCTGGAGGCAGCTGACGGGTACCGGCAGGCCAGGCGGAACGTGGCTCGGGCAGTCGCAGAAGCAAAAACCCGGGTGTGGGAGGAGTTCGGTGAGCCCATGGAAAGTGACTTTCGGTCAGCCTTAAAAAGGTTCTGGTGGTGGAAGGAATACTTCGAGGACCTCCTGAACCCTGCCTCAGATACATCTACGCACACTGCCTTTGAGACATCTGAGGGCACAGAGCCCGAGGGTGCTGGGGGGGCTATTTTATAATCAATATTGAGTTTTTTCATTCCCCCTCCTCCATTTCCTTATTGCTGTTATCATTTGTGTACTGTACTGTACTGTATGTTATCATTTGTGTACTGTACTGTACTGTATGTTATCATTTGTGTACTGTACTGTACTGTATGCTCCAGTATTTTAAATAATCTTTTTGGAATACTCAGACATTCGACCTTCACCAATGACAATGCATCGGCCCCCCCACCACTTGCGTCATTTGCGTAGCCTCGTGTTCTCGGTTAGTCTTCTGTGATGCATCTAGTTCTTCACATGCTGACAGTGCAGACTTGCTTTCTGGAACCACACAAATCTCCTGTGTGCGTTAAATAAATAATTCCAGCAAGCTCTTGCAGCAGTGAGAAAACTCATTTAAAATAATGTCTTTTCAATGGGAACCATTGTTGTAATTTTTTAGAATTAGTCTCTGTTATTTTGCATAGTTTTAATTAATGAATTATCTATTACACTATCAGCATACTGTATTCCATATCTGTCTGCTCTTTTATATTAGTTATGTTTACAAATACAAGAAAATGAAATGGTCGTATCCTAGATAAGCTGTATTTACAGCAAAAATTGGTTAATGTCATCATCAGTGCTGGCTTTCGAATTGTCCACTGATAACAAGCTGAATGGTCCCTCTCCCCTTAGCCCGGAGGACACAATGTCCATGGTTTCCAAAAAGAATTTGATATTTTGATTTGTTGGACCACAGTACAGTTCTCCATTTTGCCTCAGTCCATCTTGAATGAGCTCTGGTCCAGAGAAGTCAGCAGCGTTACTGCATCATGTTTAGATATGATTTCTTCTTTGCATGGTAGTGTTTCTTCCTGCATTTGTGGTTTTCAGATGTGTTCCTGAGCCCATGCAGTAATTTACACTATAGAATTGTCTGTATTTAATGCAGTGCCGCCTGAGGACCGGAAGATCGCAGCCATCCAATAACAGCCTTGTCTGTTCCGTACAGAGATTTCTCTGAAACCTTTAATGATATTATGTAACGTAGATGATGGAATTATATTTAAACTGTTGCACTATTTCACCATGCAGTCTTTCACAGATTGGTGAACCTCCCCCCATCTTCACTGCACAGAGACTCTTTTTATACCCAATCATCTTACTGACATGTTGACAATTAACCTAATTAGTCTACCAAGTGTTTTGTTTTAGCATTACACAACTTTTCTAGTCTTTTGTTGCCCCTGTCCCTGCTTCCTTGAAACGTGTTCCTGGAATCAAATTCAAATTGAGCATATATTTGTCATAAAACAAAACTAAAAAAAATCAGTTGCCACATTTGATATGTTGTCTTTGTTCTATTTTCAATTAAATATGGGTTTATATGATTTGCACATCATTGCATTCTGGTTATTTACATTTTACACTGTGCCCCAACTTTTTTGGAAACTGGGTTGTTCATGGCAAACAGGTAACTTCAGCATGTAGTTATGTTATATATGTTGGCAAAAATGACCTCCTAAGAAAGTAAACCATTAAGCTTCTATGTATGATGGATAATATTTCATTTGGTACAAAAAAACAATCAAACCTCATTCATATCCAGATGTGATGTTTTAGTCAGTGTATCCTGTCAGGCAAATAAATGCAAAGCAAACTCTATTTCACAATCTACAGCTTGCCTGCTGCTGTTCGCAAACATTGTAAATTGTAGCTGTAGTAGTAAAATAGTTGGTATTACTTGCACTTTTTCCACAACCCACTATACATATTACATACTGTGTATGGGTGTACATAGGTACTACAGTTGTATTTAGTATTTTATCTATTTTATTATTTTTCTTGTATTCTTATTCTTGTATTTTTTATATTCTTGGTATTACTCTTGTAGTCTTTTCTTGCTCTCTGTCTTGAGCTGTGGTAACGCACAAATTTCCCCACTGTGGGATCAATAAAGTCCTATCTATCTATCTATCTATCTATCTATCTATCTATCTACAGTATCTATCTATCTATCATCTATCTATCTATCTATCTATTGTAGCCTCCAAGCTGGCAGGCAGAGCTGATGAATAAGTCAACCAGTACTGTATGAACTGAACAAAAACAGGATGATAATGCCCCTCTTCTATGCCAGCTGAACATTTCTTTGAATTATCAGCATTTGTTCTTTGAAGTGTAAAAACTAAAATGATCAAATGGCTGTTTATTTCAGTTTCATCCTTTATTCATTCCAGCCCCTAATTATTATATCATTACACAGTAATAATTACACATCCAATGCCATAACAGTGGCCTGTACTACGAAGCGGGGTTACTAGGTTATCGGGGTAACTTGTCAGATTTAAGGTACTTCATATTCATTCAGTTGCATTTTGCCCAGACTACCATTAAATCTCACAAGTTACCCTGATAAGCCAGTAACCCTGCTTCGTAGTACAGGCCCCAGGACATACAATACTGTACATTACATCACAGATTCTCAATAAAGCAACGCAAAACACTATTCAAAGTCCATCATAAGCCCCTTTATTCTTTTCTTCTCCTTTCCCCCCTTGTCAGTCTCAGGCCAGAAGTTACCACAGTCTGTGATGTCTGGTAATATAATGTCAAGTCAAAGACATAGTCATGTCAAGTTGGGTCAAAGAATGTAGTTGTCAAGGGTCGGAAGCCTCCTGAAGAAAACATATCATTGTCATAGGTCTGCGTACGTGGTTGGTTGGGGTCTTAATCCAGATCTGACACGCAAGCCCTTTTTTGTCTGTAACTGCTGCTGTGACTCCAGGAACCGTGAGGTGCTGAGTCATCCACTTTGAGGACCAGGTCTCCAGGAAGTTGCTCTTAATCCTTGTCCATTTCTGACGCTCCTGAAGTTGTGGCAAATATTCCTTAATCCATCTTTTCCAGAACAGATCAGATATATATTGGACCTGCCTCCACCTCTTACATGCAAAAAGATCATCCTTCTGGAAAAAAACAAGTGGTAAGGATGGATTAGACTTGAGAAGGAGGAGGTGGTTCGGTGTTAAAGCTTCCAGGTCATTCGGATCAGTGGACTCTTGTGTAATGTGTTTACTGTTAAGGACTGATTCCACTGGCAGGGCAGTTTGAAGCCCTTCCTTGTCCAAATGTTGTGTCTGCAAGGTGGAGTTGAGGACCTTTCTGATGGAATGAATCAACCTCTCCCATGCTCCGTCATGTTGTGATCTAGTAGGAGGGTTGAAGATCCATTTAACTCCCTTTAAGGACAGCACATCAGCAACCTTTTTCTGATTCCACTCTTCCATGGCTCGTCTCAGCTTGCTTTCCGTGCACACAAAGTTGGTGTCATTATCGGAGTGCAGCTCTTGCACCTAACCTCGTCTCACAATGAGGCATTCATACAAGAATCAGTATCAAGAGATGAAGACACCTCAATTTCTACAGCTCTAATCACCAAACATGTAAAGATGACTCCATACCTCTTCACAAGACTTCTCCCACGTTTAACTTCAAATGGACTAAAGTAGTCCACTCCAACAAAGCTAAAGGGAGGTTTCTCTGGGGTTACTCTGTTCTCTGGCAAATCTGCTATTTGCTGCTGGCCTACAACTCCATGTAGCCATCTGCAAATCACACACCTTATCACAAACGTCCTTATCAAGGCACCAGCACCAGGAATCCAATATTTCTGATGCAGTCTTAAGAGAATGTGATTCCTGCCACCATGGTCCACCTCTTTGTGAATATGCTGCAGAATGAGTTCAGTGATGTGATGATCTAGCAATTATGACAGGATGTTTTGATTCTTTGGACATAACAGCCTTACTAAGACGTCCTCCTACTCGCATCATCCTCCAGAAGAGGACTGAACTTGTATACCTGTATGTGGCTGCTTCGTTTCATGCTCTCTCCCCTTTGGAGGCAGGCAATCTCCACAGCATACCTTCTCCTCTGACAGCACTTGATTATTTGCATCTCAGGATCCTTCATTTTTCCTAGTGAGAGAAAACTACAGTGTTTCCAGCTTTAAAGCCGGAAAGAACTGGGGAGGCAGGTGGGCCCTTAGGCACTGAGGAGCCCCCTCCCCCTAGGAAGAGAGAGGTTGTGGTAGTAGGGGATTCAATTATTAAAGGTGTAGACAGTTATGTGTGCGCCCGTGATAGAGGGTCCCTTATGGTGTCTTGCCTGCCTGGTACCCTGGTAGGAGACCTTCCGAATCTTGTGCGCAGGCTTTTGGCCTCAGCTGGGGTGGATCCAGTGATCATGATGCATGTTGGCAACAACGACATAGGCAAGGGCAGAAGGGCTGTTCTGCAGGATAAATTTATAGAAGTCGCGGGTAAGCTTAGAATCAGAACATCCACGGTGGTATTCTCTGGAATACTTCCCGTGCCACGTGCAAGCCAGGCTAAGTTAGCTGAGATAAGGAGATTAAACACATGGCTAAAAGGGAGGTGCAGTCTCTCCAGCGTGTCCTGGGTCTTCCCCGGGGCCTCTCAGTGGGACAAGCCAGAAACACCTCACCAGGGAGGCGTCCAGGTGGCATCCGGACCAGATACCCGAGCCACCTCATCTGGCTCCTCTCAATGTGGAGGACCAGCAGCTCTACTCTTGTCCCTCCTGAATGACCAAGCTTCTCACCCTATCTCTATGGGAGAACCCAGCCACCCTGCGGAGGAAACCCATTTCAGCCACTTGTATTCGCATAAATTCGGTCACTACCCACAGCTCATGACCATAGGGGTGGGTAGGAACGTAGATCTACTGGTAAATCAAGAGCCTTTCTTTTGGTTCAGCTCCTTATTAACCATGACAGACCGATGCAGCGCCCGCATCACTGCTGACGCCACACCGATCCACCGGTTGATCTCCCGCTCCATCCTACCCTCACTTGTGAACAAGACCCCAAGATACTTAAACTCCTGCACTTGGGGAAGGACTCCTTCCTCGACCCGGAGAGAGCACTCCACCCATTTCCGGCTGAGGCCCATGGTCTCGGATTTGGAGGTGCTTATTTTCATCCCAGCTGCTTCACACTCGGCTGCAAACTGCTCCAGTGAGAGCCGAAGGTCACGGTCTGATGAAGCTAACAGAACCACATCATCTGCAAAAAGCAGAGACCTAATCCTGAGGTCACCAAACCGGACACCCTCAACACCCTGGCTGCGCCTAGAAATTCTGTCCATAAAAGTTATCAACAGAATCGGTGACAAAGGGCAGCCCTGACAGAGTCCAACCCTCACTGGAAATGAGTTCGACTTACTGCCAACAATGCAGGCCAAGCTCTGACACCAGTCATACAGGGACTGAACAGCCCTTATAAGGAAGCCCAGCTCCCATACTGCTGGAGCACTCCCCACAGGACTCCCTGAGGGACATCGTGGAATGCCTTATCCAAGTCCACAAAGCACATGTAGACTGGTTGGGCAAAGTCCCACACACCCTCCAGGACCCTGAGAGTATAGAGTTGATCCTGTTCCCAAGCCAGGTCAAAAACTACAGTGCTCCTCCTGAATCCGAGGTTCAATAATCTTGGGCGTAACTAACCCACCACCAGGAGGTGATCCGCCCCACTCCTCACCCGAGTGTTCAATACATGCAGCCACAAGTCCAATGACACAACCACAAAGTCGATCATTGAACTATGGCCTAGAGTGTCCTGGTGCTAAGTGCACATATGGACACCCTTATGTTTGAACATGGTGTTCATTATGGACAGTGATGAGCACAGAAATCCAATAACAAAACAAAATCAGATGGATTCCTCCCAATCATGCCCCTCCAGGTCTCGCTGTCATTGCCTACATGAGCATTGAAGTCCCACAGGAGGAGCACTCTTCAACACCCCTTCCAAGGACTCCAAAAACGGTGGGTATTGTGAACTGCCGTTTGGCTCATAAGCGCAAACAACAGTTAGAACCCGTACCCCTACCTGAAAGCGAAGTAAACCCCAATGCACAGGCGCCCACCCCTACTCAGCACCTCTCCCCGCAATCAACTCCATAGTGGAACAGGGTCCAACCCCCCTCGAGGAGATTGGTTCCAGAGCTCAGGCTCCTTCCCTGCCCAAGAGGTCACATTCCATGTCCCTAGAACTAGCTTCTGCCGCAGAGGATCAGACCGCCAAGGTCCCTGCCTTTGGCCACTGCCCAACTCACACCACACCTGACCCCTTTGGCCCCTCCTACAGGTGGTGAGCCCAATGGAGGGGGGAACCAACGAACCTTCTTCGGGATGTGCCTGGCCAGGCCCCATGGGTCCAGGCCTGGCCACCAGGCACTCGCCATCGAGCCCCACCCCCAGGCTTGTATCCGGGGGGGGCCTGTAACTTACATCTAGGCAAGGAAAAACGTGAATCCATGTTGTTTGTCATCATAAGGAGTCTAATGAGCCGCACTTTGTCTGGTTCCTCACCTTGGCTTCCTTTGCCTAGGGTGACCCTACCAGGGGCATAAAGCCCCAGGCAATTTAGCTCCTGGGATCACTTTAACACGCAAACTCTTCCACCATGATAAAGTGTCGGCTCCAGGAAAGGCTGGAGTAAATATTTTGAATCAGCCTTCAGAACATGTGACTTGAAAATTTGACTGAAACTAGGTGCTGCTATCCCCTTTCACACTTGTTTATGAAAACAATTGCCACTTATTTTAACCTACTTGAGGTCAGTCTATCAACGAATTGACACTGTACAAAACCTGCACCACATAAACCATGTCAAACACTCCACTGTCCCCCCTCAGCCATCTAAGGGTGATGAACTGAACCGGATTGAACTGGACCAAATGTGTTCTACTTGTGATCTGATCTATTTCAGGACAACTGACAGTGAAACACATGGTCTGTCCTCAGTTAGTCTTAAAACATTAATGCAACCCTAGTGCCGATCTGCAGTAGTAATTATCACAAGGAGTTAAATCATGTGTGTTAAATAAGGGGAAACCCAGAAATCTGCAGGGCTCTGAATTCCAGGACTGGAATTTGACACCCCTGATGTACATTATGCTGCTTACAGACACACACTCTGCACTCGGTGTGGAAGCACACAGACTACTGTGCAGTCACATGCACACTGTGGATGTAGGAACTCAGAAAAAGTTCACGTGCAGCGAATGGGGAGGAGAGGAAAACAGTAAACAATAGGCAGGGTTGGAATAACACAGAACTTTGTAAGAGGAGATCAAATGGGAAAGGGCGGGAGGGGGGTTATGCAATGTCCCTGTACTAAGGAAGGAAAGACTCTTTCATAAATCAGACACTATTTTAGATACTGTCCGAAACAGTGCAAGCAAAAGAGTTCTGGTGGAAGCTGAGGCTCCTGGAAGAGAGACATAGTTCATAATCTCAGGAAAATTGAAAGAGATTTAATACAGAGGTGAGTCAGCAGTTCTTTAACTACCCCACTAGCTTCAAGGGTTATTTTTAAACTGTAATTTGAGTATTATTATATAATAATATTTATAGATATATTAATAAATATTAATAATTGATAAATAATATTTATATAATTTTTTTAATTTAGCTAAGGAATCAAATTGTACAATATACACTGTAGCCTGTGTGCATTTGTATATATATATATATATATATAGTAATTGATAAGATTTTCACAAGTAGTCATATTTGTTTCACTCTAAAAATACTTTCATATTTTAATATGACAAATGTCTAAAGATCAAAGATCAATTCAAAAGATCAAAGATATATTTATTGTCAATTCACATTTTATGTGCAAGACATGCATGAGAACCGAAATGCCGTTTCTCGCTCATTGGTGTGCGTACCCTCCAACTACAAAATTATAGACATTCGTACAGACAAAAAAAAATATATGCTCAGACCGACAGATAAGACACAGGACAAACTGACAAGGCCAGACACATATCGGCATGTGCAGATGGTACAAAGTGCAAATGGTGACAATAAAAATATAGTCAGTTGTGCAAATGATAACAGTTTAGAATACAAATGGTAATAGTAGAAGAGGCGGTTGTGCAAAGGGTAATAATACAAAGGTAGTTGTGCAAATGGTGAACATAGATGAAAAATAGAGTGCAAATGGTAGCAAGTTAAATTCAAATTAGCAGCGGAAAGGTGTGAGTGTAAACAGTTCTTGAGGTAGTCAGTGAATAAATTACTGTCCAGGGGCAGGAGGCAGAGTGCTTAAAAAATTCAAATTTATACGTTGTATATTAGTAATATGTTTAAAACAAGAAAATACAAATGAAAAAAGGAATGCCAAAAATGTTTAAGTAGGCTACCAGAAACATATATAACAGACTTTTACACCTCGTTTGTAGGATATATATCTTGTTTTAAGCGTCTTGAAGCATTTAATTGCAGTTTGCATATCTTCAAAGAGCGTATAGGCAAGTGACGAATGCTTAAAATTCCCCACATTTTTTCTAGTCACTTACATGTTGTCACTTACACATTGTGACAGCAGCCCATCATGTATCATAAGCAGTAGCACGTTCACTACAAATCGTCAAATCTACTGCTTTTTTCATATTACTCACGTTGTCTCACACAATCACAATGAAAATATCTTTTAGTTCATCCCTTGAGATTTGTTTTTGCCTGTCTGAGTTAACAACACACAATGTTTTCGTATTTAAATGTGAAATACTGATGTTATACTGAATGACTGATATTACACATCTGATATTTGTGTAGACCAAGTTCAATATGTTAAGTGTCACGTATGCGGGCAGGCAAGCAGAGCCGAACAGACAGGGTACGGGGTTTATTCTTCGGCGACAGGCAGAGAGGCACGAACATAAGCAACACTGCATGACAATACAATGACAGATCTGACATACTGGGGAAAGACACGGACTAAATACACCAGCTAAGCAGGGATTAACAGGACAAAGGTGATCATGATCAGGGTATCACATGAGGAAATGAGGTGGGCGTGGCACATGGGAGGATCGTACGGAGCAGATCATGACAGAACACCCCCCCAAAGGCGCGCACACCGGGCACGCCAGAGGAGAGGCGACGGACGAGACAGGACTGGAAAAACAGGACCTGGAAAACAAAACAAGACCATCAACGCAGCACGGGGAACAGGACGGACACGCAAAACTAAGACAATGGCAAAAGCCAGGACAGGATCTGACACAAAACGGGGAAGGCAGAGAGACAAACCAGGAAGGGAGACACCGGGGGAACAGAGAACGGAGGAACAACGG
>JAODKF010006978.1:0-10009 GCA_026779585.1 Mormyrus proboscirostris
ATCATTCATAGCTAACACTGTCTGCCTTCACATGATTAACCAAGAACATTGGGACATCTTTACTACTTTTCCTTACACTACTGATTACTAACTGTGAAGTTATCTACAGGTGTGTACCAGGATGGCTCAAATCAAGTAACATATTCATGAAGCTATATCATAATGTGAATAGCTGGATAAGTATTAGGGTGGAATAGCAAAGCAGGCTAAAATTAAGATTAATGTGACATGCTGACTATTACAAAATGAAGCAACTGGAGTATTGTGTACAACTCGTGATTTTTTGCTTGTTTTAATATTTATCTACAGGGTTGCCAGCTGTCATGCTTCTGGTGTGGCACTCACACTTTCAGATTCTTACACTCACATAAGAAATCTTACACCAAATATATATTATTCCATCATAAATCTTAAATTAGTCACGTCAAAAGTGTTTAGGTGGTCTGCAAACCCTACAGACTATGTACAATATTATAAAAGCACCAGCCAGCTGACCTCAGCTGGCCACCCTGTAACCATTTGGTTTTTGTGTAGAACTCTATTTCCTTGCCTATGTACCAATTAATCAAATGTAGATCAGAAAATAATTGTCAGGCACCATTGATATTCGGAGAGTAACAATACCGTCTACTCATTATTTGGTTCAATGGACAATTCGGAGCTCATGGTTCAATACACTCACAATGTATTCAACTTGAAACAAGACTGAAAACAAACGAAGATGTCACAGCTCTAATTTCTTCCTATTGAAGCATGTACACAAAAAGCTGGTTTCAAACCATTACTTTTCTCTTGCAGCTTTTTTCTTATGCTGCAGACTACAAATACAAAATAAAAAAATAAAATATCAAGGTGTCCTCTTGTGTTACGAATAATAAACGATTTTGTGCCTTAGTGCATCGCTAAACCCCTATAGTGCATATCATCATGTTTTTGAATTGCGAAATATTGTACCACGGTGCATAGTTACACCCATAATTGACAGATGCAGCTTGTTTAAAGACACAGGAGCATCTGTAGAGTAACTGTGGAGCAACATAAGGTTATCTACTCCCACCCCTCCTGCTTTAGTCTGCTGGCCCTCATCCCATTCAGTGCCAGGAAGTAATGACTGTGTGACATAGAGGAACTCAAACAACATGAATCTGCACTTTGGCAGATGGTGCCGCCAGCTCGTACACTGTGATGCTGTCAGGTGGCACTATGGGAAATGGATGGAGGAACCAGTAGAGCAGAATGAGCATCATAGTTTTTTTTTTTTTGATTTCTTTCAGTAAGAATAGGATAAAACCAAAGATCTATAGTGAAGTGTTTAAGCGACATACTGAAGGCCTGTGGGTTGTGCATGACTCACATGGCCCTTCTCAGATCTCTGAGAGAAGCACAGTTCATCCTTCTTCTTTGGAGATACATTTCCAATGTACTCAATTTACCTCAAATGTATTTCATTTATTCCCTCATGAGGCCATATCAAGGCCCACTTGAAGTTATTTATACATCAATTATTCATGAATGAATGAAATATTAGCACTTTGCGATTTAAAAGGTTAAAGAAAAACCTCCATCACTGTCGAAATTATGTAAAACAATTTTGTCTTATTTTGTATATATGAAAAAGTACAGGATGCAGCTACTCTGCTTTATGTTTGAGTCTGCTTATGCTACGCATTCTTCAAAGTATGATTTAAACCCAGCACAGTGGAAAGGTAATTGTGTGCTTTATTTATCAATTATATGTGCTGGTGTAAAAGCAGCCAGATACAGCTTAGTACAGCTTGCTCAGCCCAAGCGCTGCATCAACTCTAATAAAAGCTTATGTGGGGCCAACAGACTGTAGGGTCTGATGGTGGCACATGATACAACTATACACACTGTCATTACTGATATAGCCCTGTGGTGGGTTTGAGTGTGTACTGTTCCTTTTGGCCTGCAGAGGGAGCATAGGCTGCTACTGTCATGGGAATGGAAATGACCTGCACCTGGCTGTACATTCAGTAAAAAGGTTCAACTGGCTGTGAAGAGGTGCATAAAATAAAAATGACCTGAAGATCCAGAGGAACAGAGACCTGTGTTCTTTGGGGCATGGCTTAGTTGCTTGCTGAGTTCTTTTGTGAATTGAGGGTACCAGCCACTGGATAGGCTTAGACTTGCTGCTTATGATTCATATACTGATCATGCAGCTACCAATCAACCAGCTGCAATCTGTTAGGTTCCTGGACCATCTAGTACACTAGGTTTATTGTGGTCACACACAGTTTGTGTGGTTTGTCATTTTATTTGGTGCTGCTGCTGATCCCAGGCCTGGTAACACTATTTATTGGTTGTTCAATTCTCTGTTCTTGGTGCTGCCACTCCATAACAACTTGCATTATTGTTTTCCTTTTGTATTAAAACTGTGCTGGATCATTAAACTTCTTGTTTCTTTACATTACTAGTTGGGTGTTCTTGTACGGAGGTCATAATTAAGTTTTCATTTATAGGTATTTTCAAGCCATTTTGTGTAACAAATGTCTTAGCAATGAGTATGTGTGAGAGTCTGTGGTGTGTCTTCCTTACCTTCCCTAGACCTGGTCCATTCTTGTCCTTGACTAACGACCTGAGGAGGTGTGGGGGAACAGCAGGCGGTGCGTGCTGCAGGATTCCCCGGAAATTAGTTGGGTAGAGGGAAGGCCCCTGGATATGGGGGCAAGGAGGGTGACTCTTCTTCCTCTTGGAAGAGAGGTTCAGTTTTTGGGCTGCTCTGCAGGGAATGCAATGCAGTGACAGTGAGGAAGATGTGCCAGTGTCAAGACAGAGGTCAGTCACTAATATTCTAGAGCAATGTTTCCCTATCTGGTGTTTGGGAAACCACAGACAGTCCATGTTTTTGCTCCCTCACCAAAACGTCGACCATCTGTGGATCCCTGAGGACCGGATTGGGAAACACTGATTTAGAATATTTGACAAATGCAAAGCAGAGATGGGAAAACCACAAAGGGACAGGTGGCAATAAACTGCCAGCAAACCACTCCATTCATATCTACACTTTCAGATTCCTCTTTAATAGAAGATAACTATATACTTTATTTATTATTTATTTCTTTAGCTTTATCTGGCCTTGTTTCTACTTATCCATAATTTCTTTAAGTGATTGCTAATATATACAGGCAGTCCCCAGGTTATGAATGAGAGCTGTTCCCTAAATCTGTCTTTAAGTCAGAAAAATTATAATACAGTACATAATAATGATGATACAATAATAATATGGCAAATAAAGTACAACTACATAAAAAGTAACTATATATGGTACTGCACCGTATGCTGCACCCTGAGCCAATGAACCACTGAGGCTGTACAGTGTTTCCACAAAAGTCACAAAGTAGTGTGGGTTCATTCTTATGAACCATTGTATTTAACCTGAATTTTTAATATAATAGGCTTCATAGCAGTCTTTAAGTACGAGTTGCCCATAAATCAGATGTTCTTATATGGCTGTGATGCATTTTGAATAAACCACCTAAAACAATGGGAATCCAAAACAGCAGCAATAAAGAACAAATCATTATATTGCTGTTTGGATGTAATGCACCTGTTGGGCCGTTGTGTTTCAGAGGTGTTATCTGAGGAGTGGGGAGGGGCTGTGGTCTGTTCTCTCAGTATTGGGGACAGGGTAAAATCTAGGTGACTGGAAAGGAGGAACTGAAGCCAGCGTGGTAGTCAGCCATTAGGCCATCATCCCACACATTTTAATCTGTATGTCTCATGAAGGGCCTAATAAGATAACCCGCCCCCCAACTCCCACCCCCATGCTTCATCAATCATGGTACACTTAGCAAGTGGACCCGCATTAAGAGATGCAGTTAGGGACTGAGCTTTGGGTTCATAACTAGAGATCTAACCAAAAAGAGAACAGCACATTTTGCTCAGCTTGTGTTTCTCCTCAGATTTTCTTATCCTGAAATGATTTTCAGAATTATTACCTGGTAATATTTCTGGAGCCACATACTATAAATATAGAAACTAAAGCAGAAACTATCAAATGTCATTGTTTGGGATCAAAAAACATTACACATTAGATTACACAAAAAAAAACATGATTTCCAAAATACAGAATATAACACTTAAAATATTTGAATCTATGGTGAAATCACAGATTTTAGCTGCAGTCATATGACTGAGCAGTGAGCAAACAAGATAGATCATTAATATAAAATTTGATGCTCAGTTTTGCATTACTAATGTGATTGGCGGCACATTATGACAGTTAATGCTGTTCCCTTGAAGGCCCAGCTGCATCCTTTTGGGCTTGTGCATTTACCCCCTTTTTCACACATGTATTACTTCCCCCCCTCTGAGTTTCTTAAAACATGACTGCTCCGTCCTCTTTTCACTGATGTCCCCTGCCTCTCTTATGGGACTGAGTAAATCTGACAAAAAACAAACCATTATTACCCTGTTCTTCATTTAACTGATGTCTGTGATGATCAATTTAAAGGTTTGTAACAGTGCCACCTTTTCATTATAGCATGCATGAGTGATGCAATGCTTCATTATAATTTGTATAACTTATGCTTCTTTGTAAACAGCTATTATTAAACTTAAAATATAATGCATATGTCAGGAGAATGATCATAATTTCCATATCTGATATATTTCTATAATCTATTTTTATTAGATACAATTTTTTTATAGAGAAATGTTGATCAAACGAAGTTGGGATTTTCTCTGCATGACCTCCCCCTTGTAAGAGAGAGAACAAGCTGAAGCAGACTGTAGGGGATGTCTGCAGTTTCAAGCCATCCTCAGGATGAAGAGAAACTCTCAGCCCTGCTACTGAGGGAACACACGCCCCAGACAATTCAGTGCGTCACCAAGGCTAACAGTGCGCTTGCAGAGATAGCACAGAGAACAGCGCATCCAGCATTGGCAGCTGCTGATTATGGAAATGAGAGGTATGAGAGAAAGAGAGGTTTACTCACAGTTCCTTCCAATCCATTAGCCAGTCAGCACTCATCAGCGTTGCAGGCTAAGAGCAGAACGGCGTGTTCATCTGTGTCTCGGGGCTGGAAATGGGGCGAGGTCCGCGTGTGAGGGGAGATCCACCGTGCCGGCAGCATGATGCGCGCTTGGGGGCGTGTTCCCGGGCCAGACAGGACTCCCTGGCAGCTCAGAGTGCAGGCCATTGGGATGCCCCCCCCCACATGCTGATGGAGTGCTGCATAAGGGAGATGCCTCCAGTGACCATGCTGCTGTCCGCGGCGCTGTCTACCCAGCAGTGGAGGTGCTGGGATGCGACCCTCCCTCTGGGCTTTCACCCAGTCTTTAAATGTCAGCTGGGTTTCCAGTTAGCTAGCAGATATCCATATATCTGTCCGATTCCTTCCTTACCACCTTGGGGATCCAGTCTTCCCTGCCTGAACACTCTCCTCTCTCCCTCTCTCTCAACCTGTCTAAAACTGCTCTCTCTCTCTCTCCCCCTCTCTCTCCATTAAGCCCTCCCTCTCTTTGTCCGCTGTGAGACTGCAGTTATGCTCTCTCTCTCTCTCTCTCTCTCTCTATCTCCCCCTCTCTCAGCCAGAGCCATTGGAGAGGCCAGCTATCTGTCATTCCCAGCAGAATATCATATCTCCATGGGTGTGGTGGGTGGGCGGTTCACATTCTCAACAGCTATCAAACTAACAAGTGGGCCAGCTGTTTCTTTCTGTGTGAGTGTGTGTGTTTGTTTATGTATTGTGTGTTAATATTATATTATATAATGACACTGTCATTTCCCATTTCTCTTCCTTTCCTTTCCCGTCTTTTCCTTTCCTGTCCATCCCTTTTCTTTTCTATCCTTTTCTATCCTTTCCATATCCTTCCACCCCCCCTTTCCCCTCACTTCCCTTTCCATCCCTTTTTCTTTCTTTCTTTCTTTCTTTCTTTCTTTCTTTCTTTCTTTCTCTCAGTGCTGTGTATTGTGGGCTGAACTCTCCTTCCTCATGACTCACCAGTAAATATGCTGATTGGCCGCAGAGACTGGTGCTTGACTATAAATAGGAGATGTGATGGTGACGTTACCACTGAAAGAACCTTGCTTTGCCTGCATTCTGCATATTCACACCTTCTACCTCCATATTACCATGGATGACCATCTGATACTGAATGCTATGAAGGAAAGACTTTATCTTTATCTTTAAATTGCAGGTTCACTTGCTTGTAATAGTTGTCAGGCCCCAGTTTTGATGAGAGTTAAGCCCATAGTGCACTCTGATGTAATACAATAAAACTACGTCTGCCTGCTTTCAACTGATTTTCTCTGAAACTTGTGTCAAACACAGCAATTTCAAGGTTACATGAACAATAATTTCTCAAATTGCTTAAAAACACAAATGTTTCAATTGTTATTGCTCTGACTCCCGAAATGTGACAACTGAAGTATTTTCCAGGTTTTAGAGAACCTGGCTTTTATTCATTCTTAATATGGCATTATTCAATAAACAGTTATTCAGAGTTTTGTTTCCAAAAGTCACCATCCTTAAACACCTTACATTTAGGTGTTTTTAGGGAACAGTACACAGTGTTTCACCATTTTGATATTACACTGGTGCAACATTCCTGTGAACAGCCCATTTTCCTAGTAGTTGAAATAACCAACAGGTTACAACACCAGCCAGTTGCCACCCTCCCTGTGTTAACAGCAAATGATTTTAGCTTGCTTGGAACAATATTTCTGTCTATTTATGATTTCCAAGAAATGTTTGGGTTGGTTGCTTATTTACCATCTTGGTACTACACTCTTTTCTCAATCAATGTTCAAAGCATCTCATCATGTGATCTTGAATTTTTCTTAGTGATGAACAAACTTTAAGCCTAAAAAATACACGCCACCCTCTCTGCATTGCAATTAGAATCGGCCAGAACATTGATGAATTGGTAGAATATTACTCTACTCTTGGAACAGTTTATAAATCTTATTAACAAACTTAATAAAGGTAAATAAAACATTCTTCAAAAAAAGAAAAAAACATCCATCCATCAGAGTTGTGGAGTGTCCAGAGTTTATCCTGGAGGCATTGCAGGGCACCCTCACACATCATTTACTCACATACACAATTTGGTAACTGGAGTACCCAGAGGAAATTCTATGATGACACGAGAACATGCAAACTCCACACATGGAGCCATGGCAGAGACTTCAACCCTGGTCCCAGAGGTTTGAGGCAACAGTGCTAACCACTGTGCCACCCCAGAGAAAAACATCATTGTACTAAAATCATGTTCCAGTTATGTTAGTAATACATTTATTGGTAGAAGTACTATCCATAGTTTTCTTCAACACAACCAACACTGCTGTTATATCAAGGGATAAAAGAAGACTGTAACTAGATCCAGTGCTAGGTTTGTACAGAGTACAAGTCAAATTCTTAAAGGAGATGCTGACATCAAATACAAAACTCAAGTATTTCCATTTAATCAATATATACTTTAGCACATGTTACTTAGTAGTTAGAAGTCTAATCTGCTACAAATGAAATAAAAACAAGTTAAATGCATGTTATGCAATACAAACAGTGATTATGTGTGTGTTTGTGTGTTAGGCCTCCTCTGCACTCACACTCAGGCCTGTCATCACTAAGTTGTTCACTAACGGGTGATGACATTCCTCATTGGCCACTGTATGGAGTGTGCACATTGCACCCAGGAATCTGATATGAACACCAAGCCCATGAGAGGATGACCCACTCAGGCTGAGCTGTGCTTTCCAACGCAGAGGCTGGAAGGCTCAGACACCAAAAAATAAATGAAAGGCGACACCACACAGGAGACCCATGACGATGATGTCACCCTCTGCTGCCAAGGTGGGTGGAGCTGTAGTTACAAGGTCAAGCTGGCAAGTCATCAACAATGAAAATTAGATGACGATTTACAGTAGGCCTTCTACCCATCACAAGACTATTCATTTTCATGCGTATTTTCATTTGTTCTCTTGTGTTCTTCTCAAATATTTTGATCAGTTTATTTACTCTGACTTTCTCAGTAGAAATTTAACCCCAGTACCAATGGCCAAAAGAGAATGTATTACACTGTGTATATTATGCAAACCTAGCCTGATGTATTGTTCATTAACCTTTGTCAAACTTGGGTATAGGTAATTGCACATTTGATATTATCGTCTTATATCCAGAGAAAGGAGTAATGTTGCTATAATTTGAAAGAGGTATATTACACAATAATTAGATCTTAATTTGTTCTACTAATTAACACCATTCCCAGCTCCAGGATTTGGAATTTGTTTGTAAATGGCAGCAGCAAATTAAGCTTTTGACAATACTTTGTAAATTATCATTTTTAAGTATTACAGTGCCAATAAAATCTGGGCCATGACCATAGACTTACATTAAGTAGCATTATCATATAGCATTTATGTTTATGGACCTATAATCAGTTGGTGATCGACTCTAGGAAAATCTGTGAGAGAACTGTATTGTTCATATGCTTTTCTACACATCACCATTTATAAATACAGTTGACCCTTCTACATCACAGGGGCTAGGGCACAGGCCCTATGTGATCTGAATAAACTACATACAATTTTTTGGTCCCCTTCATAAGCAAATAAAAAAAATGACAAACATGAGATACAAACATCACGGCTGTCACGGTTGGCGGCCAGGCGAGCGGGCAAGGAGGCGAGCAGAGCCGGACTGGCAGGGAATCGGGGTTTATTATGCAGAGACAGGCAGACAGGCACAAATGACCAACATCCACAGGACTAACCGTAACATTCAACAATGACTGATCTGTAAGACTGGGGAAAGACGCGGACTAAAGGCACAGACTGATCTGGGTTTGACAGGACACAGGTGATCACAATCAGGGTATTACATGAGGAAAATGAGGTGGGCGTGGCACACGGGAGGATCGGACGGAGCGGACGACAAGATAGCAAATAAGAAGCTGTCATAAACACATTTGGTGTCCTCCAAACCAACACAGTATATGTATTTTATGCATTTATGAGTTAATAAGCTTTTTGTATGTTGTCTGTTGGGCTTAACGTTTCATCTGTGGTGTTTTCAAAATTCCCAAAAATTCCCAATTGATTTTCTTATTCCAAACCTGTGATATATCGAAACCACAAAATCACAATGCAAAAGTGCCAATTGTAAAATAAATGTGAATAAAATAGTATTTTCCCGACATGGAAATTCCGAGTAAAGCAAGGTCTTGTGTTATATATGAATGCATTCTTAAATAAGATATTGAATTTGGGTTTTTTAGGAAGAATAGGTAAAGGCCTGTTGAAAACCTGAATAGTGAATGATAATGAGGTTCCTTTTAGTCGGCCTGTGCATTTAGTTGGTCCTGACCTAGTTTGCATGTACAAGTCCCTCAATGCATCAGGAACTACATACAAATGCTTTTTATAATCATCCAGGGGGAGAATTCAAATCTGCCCTCATAACTAAGTAAACTCTCACCTAGATTCAGCATTGTCCAAATTGCATTTTTTAGTGAAATATATCCCAAGCAATGCCTTTCTAAATGTAAATTTTTTGCATAAATTTTCACGAGTGTCTAATTTTAATTTGTCACACTATTTCTCAGTTCTGGTCTTCCCAGGAAAACTTATCAAGTTATTGGTCTAGCTGGGAATTTAACACTTACCTTTATTTTAGTGCCTATGGCAAGTTCCAACATAATACAACAAAAAAAAAAAAACTTAAAAGGAGTTTCAGCTCTTAAAAGGAGCACAAGAGATGCCCACAGAATCTGACTGATATGGAAGCGCTTTTGTAAGGAAGATTGGGCAAATATTGCCAAGTCAAGATGTGGCATGCTAGTAGACTCCTGCCCAAAAAGACTGAGTGCTGTAATTAAAAAGGGGATAGAAGTAATTTGTCTAACTATATGCCAATCAGTCTAACTTGTATAACTGGTAAAGTTATGGAGGCTATAATCAAAGAGAAAATAAATAACATTTTGAGGGATAGCCAGCATGGATTTAGGAGAGGTAGATCCTGTTTGACAAATCTGTTGGAGTTTTTTG